>BMAV01001801.1:0-73848 GCA_019973955.1 Trichonephila inaurata madagascariensis
ATCCTTTAATGCTTTTGTTAACCAAAGCTAAACAAAAAAATTATTTTGAATTAATAATGTAAAAAATTAAACTTATTTAAAAAAAATTTTAAACTTTATTAATTTGTATTTTTAAATGAAAATTTAAAGCACAAATAAAATCAAAATAATTACTTTTAAACTTATATTTTTTCATGTTTTTAAAATATTATTATTTTTGATTTTAAAAAAAGTATCTTTATTTTAAATAAGTTTTGCTCGCTTTTTCTATATGGTTTAGGATTTTGAAACTTTTTTTGTTCTTTTTTTCACTAACCAGTGGCACACACAAGGAGAGGGGAGGGACCCCTCCCTCCACAGGACTCGATTTTTTTTCGATTGATTATAATCATTGTACATAGTACGTAAAATTTAATTAAGTATTTGTGATTAATAATTAATTTTATTAATGAATGCTAATTATTTATTCAATAATTAAAAGTATGTAAATAAAACGAAATGTTTCTCTGTTCTTTCAAATGTACATTTTTTACTATATTCATCTGGGTTTGTCCCCCTCTTTTTTACTATCGCGTTTTGAGAAACCATACAGTAAATTATGAATAACCCAGAATATTCAACGACAAACTGTAGAGCTTGGCATGAGGCTTTTATTTGAACCACCAACCCGACGGTTCACGGATACCTCGTGTATGCGTTTGACGACTGGAACGAAAAGAAATCCCAATTCGGGACAGTCTCTAAGAATTTTTATTTCTTTCCTTTGCCGTTTCCAAGAGAAGGGATACACAGCTGCATATTTATAATGAAAAAAGCTTGTGATAAAATATTTTCTTTTTTTTTTAAAAAAAGCGATGGATTAGAGGCTCTTTTTTTAAAAAAGTTTTTTGTTTTTTTAGATATTAAAATGATACTTTGGAAGGGGGGGCAAATTACACAATTTAAATAATACACAGGGACGTCTTAAGGCATGGGCCAACTGGGCCCGGGCCTCGACTCAGCCTTAAGATCATAATTCGATTAAATTCAAAGGTCAAATGTTATTTCCTGTTGTATTCTCCGAAAAACTGGGAATTTTGGACGATTTGTCAATTGGCTACATCTGATGACCCTCGTCCACGCATCCGGCTTTCACCATATACCAGTGGGGCACCAAGGGGGGTCCTGGGGGCCGGACCCCCCAAAGCCCTTTTATTTTTTTTCCCCATTGATTATAATTTAAGTATATAGTAGTAAAATTTAATTAATTATTTGTTATTAATGATTAATTTTATTAATTAAAGCTAATTATTTATTCAATGTTGTTTTTATGTGTTTTGTTTTCCAAAAAAAAAACAAAATCAAAAAAAACATGATACAAGATTGGTGAATTTTTATCCCCGGGCCCTCCGAAAATTCCTGGTGCGCTACTGCCATATACCATCATTACACATTCAGTCAAAAGGCGGCAGTCGGTCGAACTGGTATGTGCGATTGTAAATCATGCACATTTGTTTCGGGTTACTGTTTGTACGAGTATTTGACAACGTATGCTATATACTGTTTACTTTAAAGGGCCCGTGGTTTCAAGAAGTCTTAAAGGAGGTCCCTGACAATACGATATCAGTCAGCAAAACATATGTCCATCAAACGTCCTTACTTCTTTTTCTTCTTCAGCATCACATTGAAACTGTTTCAATAATTTTTAGGCAATATGTAACATTCTATTTTACATAGGTTTTAACACTCCTCACCTACACACACACATGTATGAAATGATACACAACTTAGTTCGTAAATTATAACGAACAACGGATTCGCTCCTCCCCTTTCATAAAACACCCGCTCTCCGCAAATGAGTTCCACAGAATTCGAGTCACATTTCAAACAAAAACATCTGCCTGGGTCGAATGGCCTGCGAAAGGCAATGCCAGAAAAGTTTTAATTTAAAAACCAAGCAAAAACAGCAGTTTTTATCGGGATGAAAAAGGCCTCCCTATTCTTTCTCGGGCACAAAGCGGACCCGAGCCTTTGTTTCCCATAGCGGCTGTCAGAGATCTATTGAGTGCGGAATAATTAACGAACTTGGGTAGGGGTGGCGTGCATAGCGCCTATTTCACGTCAATTATCCAGTCACACTTGCGTGTCCGTTTTTCATTATTTATTTACTGCTCCCACTGTCTTGAGATCGCACCGATGAACAGGTCGGCTGTCATTCACCCAAAGCTATTTTACAAGTGGTCAGGTGGATTCGATCGGAATCTTCCGAGTTGTTAAAAATAACAACACTGCGACTGAACATTAGTTTGAAATTACAATGCAACTCCAATTCAAAATATAAGAGTTATCAAAAAAACAAAACAAAAAAAGCACTGTATTGTCTCATAAAATTCATGATTGTAAAAAGAAACGAAAGGCAAAAACTAAAAAAAAAATCCCCCTCCCCCCCGCCGTAACCTCACGTTAGATACATTGTTTACGAGTGTTTAAAAAATTATTAGAAATTATAAAATATTGTTGTGAAATTATGGAATTAATTTAAGACTTCCCAAATGTGATTCAAAGTTTTAGAATGGTACAATTTTGAGATTAGTCATCGTTGATGATAAAATTTGCACAAATGTCGCTTCTGTTCCCAGTACGTTTTTGTTTAAAGAGCCATCAGTTAAAAAATGGCCCGCCGGAAAAAAAATGCAGGACACTAATAACGCTGCAATGGACTAAATTCATGTGACGTCATAGTCATGTGATAAATACAATCGCTTAAGACTTCCCAGATGTGATTCAAAGTTTTAGAATATTGGTACAATTTTGAGATTAGTAAATGTTGTGATGAGTTTTGAACAAATGTCGTTTCCCCTGTTAAGCTAGTACCCCTTTTTTTAAAAGATTTTTCACGAACAATGACCCCCCGGAAAGAAATGCGGGGACCCCTAATAAGACTGAATGGATTAAATTCGGGACGTCATAGTCATGTGATAAATACAATTGCTAAGACTTCACAGATGTGTTTCCAAAATTTTTTAAAATTTATTGGGAAAATTTTTGGGAGTTTAAATATAGTTGGTGAAAAAATTTTGACAAATGTCCCTTCTGTTAAGCTAGTACGTTTTTTGAAAGAGTTTTCATCAGTTAAAAAAATGGACCATTTGAAAGAAATGCAGGAAAACCCAAATTAAGACTGAATGGACAAAACGGGGCCCGAAATAGTCAGTGTTTAAATACAATTGTTAAGACTTCACAGATGTGATTCAAAGTTTTGGGAATTTTGGGTAAATTTGAGATTAGTCACGTTGATGATTTTCCCCCACAAATGTCGCTTCTGTTAAGCTGGGACGCTTGTTTAAAAAGAGTTTTATCAGTTAACAATGGACCGCTCGAAAAAAAATGCAGGAAAAATTAATAACGCTGCAATGGACAAAATTTCTTGACGTGGTATAGCCCCAAGGATAAATACAATCGCTTAAGATTTCCCGGATGTGATTAAAAAGTTTTAGAATTTTGGGCATTTTTGAGATTAGTCATCGTTGTGATGAAAAAATTTTGGGACAAATGTCGCTTCTGTTGCGGGGTACGCTTGTTTGAAAGAGTTTTCATCAGTTAACAATGGACCACTCGAAAGAAATGCAGGACACTAATAAGACTGCAATGGACTAAATTCATGTGACGTCATAGTCATGTGATAAATACAATTGCTAAGACTTCACAGATGTGATTCAAAGTTTTAGAATATTGGTACAATTTTGAGATTAGTCATAGTTGGTGATAAAATTTGCACAAATGTCCCTTCTGTTAAGCTAGTACGCTTGTTTGAAAGAGTTTTCATCAGTTAACAATGGACCACTCGAAAGAAATGCAGGACACTAATAAGACTGCAATGGACTAAATTCATGTGACGTCATAGTCATGTGATAAATACAATTGCTAAGACTTCACAGATGTGATTCAAAGTTTTGAAAAAATTGGCCAATTTTGAGATTAGTCATCGTTGATGAAAAAATTTTGGGACAAATGTCGTTTCGGGTTGTTTTAGTACGCTTGTTTGAAAGAGTTTTCATCAGTTAACAATGGACCCCCTTCGAAAAAAAATGCGGGAAAATTAATAACGCTGCAATGGACTAAATTCGGACGTCTTTGGTCATGTGATAAATACAATCGCTTAAGATTTTGGGGGATGTGATTTCAAATTTTTTGGAATATTGGTAAAATTTTGGTTAATTCGTTGTGAGGGATAAAATTTTAAAAATGTTTTTTCCCTGTTAAGAAAGTTTGTTTGAAAGAGTTTTCACGTTAAAAAGGCCCCCTAAAAAGAAATGCGGGACACAAATAAGACTGCAATGGATTAAATTCAGGGGGACGTCATAGTCATGTGATAAATACAATTGCTAAGATTTCACGGGATGTGATTAAAAAGTTTTAGAAAAAGGCCAATTTTAATTAGTCATAGTTGGTGAAAAAATTTGCAAAAATTTCCCTTCTGTTAAGCTAGTACTTTTTTGTTTAAAAAGAGTTTTCAAAAAATTTAAACCGGACCACTGAAAGAAATGCGGGACCCCAAAAGCCCTTAATGGTTTAAAAATTCGGGTGACGTCATAGTCATGGATAAATACAATCGCTAAGACTTCACAGAGTGTTTCCAAATTTTTTGGAATATTGGTACAATTTTGAGATTAGTCATCGTTGGTGAAAAAAATTTGCACAAATGCCCCTTCTGTTAAGCTAGTACGCTTGTTTGAAAGATTTTTCACGTTAACAATGGACCCCCTGGAAAAAAAAATGCAGGACACTAATAAGACTGCAATGGACTAAATTCAGGGTGACGTCAAGTAAAGGTGATAAATACAATCGCTAAGACTTCACAAATGGGGTTTCCAAAGTTTTAGAATATTGGACAATTTTGAGATTAGTCATAGTTGGTGATAAAATTTGCACAAATGTCCCTTCTGTTAAGCTAGTACGCTTGTTTGAAAGAGTTTTCATCAGTTAACAATGGACCGCTCGAAAGAAATGCAGGACACTAATAACGCTGCAATGGATAAAAAATGTGACGTAAATATAAAGGGATATATACAATCGCGTGTTTTCAGTCAAGCAGTTCACGCACAACACCATTGCCAACTCTTCCCTTTAACAAACATTTTTTAAACTATTTTTTAAAAATCCAAACGCGTTTTTGGTGGAGACAAATGCACTTGATTTAAAAAAAAATTTTTTTTTTTTTATTTTGAGAAACTTTTTGAAGAACTTTTTTAAAAAATTTTTTTAATGAAGCTGCGGATTGGAATTTTACCCCATTGCAGACCTAGTACATTCCTCGGAAGCTGGTATCCCTTTTTATTGCGGCACCATATAGGTGATATATCAATCGCCGCTAGTAATTTTGACGCCCAGTTTTTTCCCCAGAGGGAGGCACCTGAGCTCCGACGATGCGAAACCGTACTAAGAATTTAATTTTGTCGAGAGCACCCAAGCCAAAGAGGCACTCAAGGGATTTTTTACATGCCACATAATTATACTACACTGCCAAATTTTGCATCCAGAAAATCCGCCGACTTGTCTGGGATCGAACCTGCAAACTTAGGTTTACAAGGCTAGCACCAAATCAACTATGCCACCCAGCCGGCATAACTAGATATTCTTACCCAGGACAGCAGTTGGACATTCATGGATATTCTTACCCAGTTTTCAAAAAATTTTTTCGTTTTTTGTATTTTTTTTTAAAATACAACAAAAGTACAAAATCTAGTGTCATCATAAACACAAAAAGGATAACAAAAGTGGGTGCATTTATTATGTAAACGTAGGGAAATATTGCGACAATGCATTCAGGGACTTAGTCAACATTCTATCAAGGAACTGTGTGTGAAATTTTGAAAAGTTATTCTAAAAACCAAAATTTAAAATGAATTGTGCATATATTAAAGGTAAACGAATAACTACACGAAGAAAAGGAATGTTGAAATTATGAGTAATGAAAAACCGATTCGGAAATCTGAGATACACGTGTAGAAAATGACCAGGATAAGAATCCGATGTCACTACATCCATTTCACTGCGACAACTCCTTAAACTTGAGTTTCAATCACAGAGTTAAAGACAAAGCCGGAATTTATTTTCAAAACAGAAAAAGGGCAAAAATGCAACAGAAAAATGTTTCTGATTTTTTTGCTTTTGGCTATCCAATGTGAATCCAACAGATTAAAATTCTGTGATGTACGCACATCTAAATTTAACACTTTCTTCGATGGGAATTCATTCATGTAAATTTTCTCTAACATCACTTACAGAAATAAACGGACAAAAATAAGTTAAAGCAACAAACGCTTGTGCATATAAAATATTGAATTTAGAACTCTAGTACTTAAGTACTTATTACTCTAGTACTCCCATTCCGTCTTCTGTTCTAGGAACCTTTACCTAATTTTGAAAAATATTTCTTAGAAATAGTGTTATATGGAAATTTTCCTCAATTCTATAAATGAGTTCAAATAATGTATATTGTGAAACTGTCGAATTTTATTTAATACTCGGGCGTGACATATCGAATTTCTTGTTCCGTGCTGGAGATAATTTTCGGCATGACAGTTAAAAGGTCAATATAGTCAAGATCATCACAACCCTTAATATTTATCATAGCCATTTTAACACACTAATGTCATCGTGCTAATATTTTATATATATTTAACATGCGTGTTAGGAGGAAATTTTACAGGAAAAAAAAAATCTTTTGAGCCAGTAGACTATTTTGATAGATTTTATGAAACCTTTTACAACAAAATAACTTTGTTTCACAATTTTGTATTTGTGTTATCTAAAATTTTAAAAAAACGTTTTTTTTTTTCTAAAATATTGTTGTTGTTTTTTCGTCTCAGGCCCCGGGACTAAAAATAATTTATATGGGAAATTTTACCCCGACTTACGCGAATTCGACATACGTGGCTGTCACTCAGTTTCCCCTATCACATAAGTGCGGAGTATTACTGTATATTAAATTTAGATTAATGTGTAAAGAACAAGAAAAATTTTTTAATCAATGTTTATGCGATTTGATTTTAATTTATGTCACCAAAGGAAACGACAGATTTAACGTGCATCAGCCGTTCTACAAGGTAACTTTTTTGCGAAATGTAAATATTAACTAAAAAAACTGTACATCATCCGACTATACCGTTAAACCAAAATGACAATAACACCCTCTAGAATCTTTTTTATTAGCACATATGTTTGCGAAATGTATGAAAATTGGTACTTTATCAGCGTTGTCATAATATTTTATGCTATATTATTTTATTCAGTAAACATCAATATAATGTTCCCAGATGTGTAGAAAAAATAATTTTTTTCTCACATATATGATTCACATAACAAGGTGAAAAAAATGTTTTTAAGTAATTGATTTAAATTTTAATTTTTTATTCATACAAATGTGCACTTAGTAATGATTCGATAAATAAAAAATAAAACAGATAACCGGTTTTATAAATATTACTTCACTTACCAGAGATTAATAAAGATACAACAATAATTTCAAATTAAGCATACATACAGTTAAAAAAATAAAATTATACACCTGCATGCTTTTGTATACCTCGGGTAGGCAATACAGTTCTTTATTTTCAATGAAATTGATTTCCATGTTGTTTTGATACTAATGCTCTAGTGCTGCACTTTCAATGGTTAAGTACCTAGTTGCAAGCTACAAAATGATAAAAACTGGGTACGAATTCCAATAAAGATTGGATGCATAATCATGGATAATTTTCAGGTACTTAAAATTTATCTCAGTCGATAATCTTTCTGAGAGCTAAATGTAAAAAAAAATAAAAAAAATAAGTGGATTTACGAATATCGTAATCTAGATGATGAATTCTTAGATTTTTCTAAAGAATTCATTACGAATCAGTATTTGGAATTACATAACATCTAAATTAATACAATGTAGAATTCTATTCTAACATAATAAAATCAAATAAAGATAAACTTTCAATAACACTGTGTTGTTTGGCATCGGAAAAAAATACTAGATTAGGTGGTCATGTTATTTGAAACAAAGAAAATAAAAGTAACCGAAAGCAAGGTAAATAATTATAACTAAAATAAACTTACTCGTACATACAATTAATATGAATTTTACAAATAATTAGGACTAAGAGAAAAATGTTGGTTATTCTATAATAACGTTTTACCAGTTTTACGATCAAAAATAGGACTGGCGATTCAAACTGTGGTGCCTAATATATACTAAATATCCTGTAGTATCATTTATTTGATATTCTTTAACAAAGCTTCCTTTTTAAAAGTTGGAAGAAGCCCTGAAACGGCTGAAATGGATTATGAAACTGACCTGTCAGCTGTTGAATCTGTCAGGCCTGACAAGGAAGTCGAAATGTATTCCGAGAATGTTATTTTATATATGAAGAATATCGGTAAATTTAATTTCTTCATTTTTATTGACATATAAGCAAAATTTATTTAATATTTCACGCATTGGCCCAATACATCGTACATTGTGTGTCTGTTAAAGCGTATATATTTATGTAACTATTTTTCTTCCGTTTTAAAGCAATTTCATGCCATTTCAAAAATTATAAACTAAAATATAATTTCGTTCCGGTAAATACATTACATTATAACGAATATATCCTTGAATATATAACAATATAATATTGAATATATAATAAATTATAACGAATATATAACGAATAAATTATAATTGAATATATAACGAATATATAACAATTTATAAAAAGTTATTTAACACCGAGGTTCAAAATGTTTTCTGAATCTAGAATAAAAAAATAGAGATGGCGAACCAGTGGCACGCGTGCCATGAATGGAACGCGACACAATATTTTGGGCACGCCAGCGATCAAAATTTTTTGCATTTTATTTCAAAATAACAAAATTCACTCTGAAGTATTACGAACAATCTCGAGTGATCGGTCGCGGAAAGGATGGGAGCAACACTTTTGAGTTGTAAGTATTTAGTTTTCCTATTTTCCCAATAAGCACAAGTCAAAATTATTTGATGGCTCGTCCATATCTCATTAAACACTTCTTTAGAAAAAAATGGCACGTTGATTCATAAAGGTTCTTCCCCCTCCCCGGAATATAATAAAGGTTAAACAGAATTATCGAACCCAGCAAATCGTAGCAATAAACCCTAATTTTAAACTTTATTTAAACTCCTCTTTGATTTCTAAAAATAAGCTACATGTTATGTTCAAAAATTCCATTGATATGATTACTTATCTTTTCATACTAATCTTATCATTTTCATGTTAATTATTAAATTAGGTATAGTGATAGTAAGACGCAGCAATTTTTATTCATAAGTTTCATTTTATCATGTTTTATCAATTGACAGAACAGAATACATATGTAGATTTATATAAGCTCTAACCATAAATTTAATTTTTCCCTCTATATATATCAGAGTTAAATAGAAAAACTCTGTAATTTTACAGGAAAAAAATGTCAAGAAACAAATTTGATTTAACCCTAGAACACAGCTGACAGAGTACTACAGAACGTTATTTAATAATTTACTTCTTAATTAATTAAACCTGAGTTTCCTACGATTGTACTCTATTGTAGGGGTCTTCAACCTTTCACCAATTTAATAAATTTACAACGATCCGCGGGCCACAAGACTATGAAAAAATTATTGTAATTAGGAAATTTATATAAATACAGGAAGGTTTATTTTACAAGACTATGCTAATAATAACTGATTCTAAGGGAAGAGATGGTGTTTACAGATTTGTACATGTGTGTGTATGTGTGTGTGGTGCCGCCGACTACGTAGTGCGATCCAAAAATTCGGGGACTGCGGTCATTGTTCATGAAGAAAGCAAGTACCTAAAGATAAACCACTTGAAATGGATTCTTCCAACCCTTCCCCATCTGCCCAGGTTGATTTAGTTCATGTCATGTGACCAAACCGCACGCGCAGCTGTTATCTTCCGAAACTAGTAAGCTTTTGTCCGCGATGTAAGAAAGATGGCTTTGCTTGAACAGCGTAGCACATTAAATTCTGTTAGCGCTTTCGTAAAACACCAATGAAGATTTTGAAAATTCTAAGTAAGGTGTATGGTGAATCTACCATGGCGAAATCAAAAGTTTACGAATGGCATTGGTGTTTCAAAGAGGGCAGAGAATCCATTGTTGAAGACAATGAACGCTTTGAACGACCTTTGACTTCACAGAACGCAGAAAATGCTGCTTTGGTGCCTGAAAATAATCGAGAAGATCAGCTCCAAACACTTGCACAAATTGCTGAGGCTACACACTTCTTGAAGACGTCGTTTGTAGAAATGCATTCGTCATAAACGACCTCAGTTATAGCCGAGTAACTACGGGTATCTTCTGCATGACATCGTGCCAGAACATCGATCCCAATTGATTGAAAGAGTCCCTCGCCAAAACTCGTAGTTACGTGCTTCCACATCCCCTACTTACCCCGTGTGACTTTTACCTGTTCCCATCAAAGAAAAAACATTTACAGGGAACACTGTTTTGTGTCATCAGATGAAGTGAAAGCAGCATCGCAAGAGTCTTTAGGGGAGGTTGGGAAAAATGGTTTCTAGTTGTGCTTCCAGAAGTTACACGAACGCTGGCAGAAGTGTATCGTCGCCCAAGGGAACTACTTTGAAGGTGGATGTGCTTCGGTGTTATGAACTATCAGGGGAAGGTTTCCTACACCTTATCCCCGAAGTTTTGGATCACACTACGTATAACCCCAAGTCTCAGAGATAGATGGTTCTCCGCTTTGAGTGCCTTTTGCGCATGTCTGATGGAGCACTATTGCTTCGGAGCAATACTATCTGTAGACACTCGATGTTGGAGAAGACATAACGATGAAGACGACGACTCCTCGTGTTTGTTGAGATGCGAGAGACGAGCAAGACGGCTCACACAATTAAAGGACTCGAAATCATTTTAATCTTATAAATATATATACACTGGTGTGCAAAACTTAAGCAACAGGTGGATTTATTGCCATAACTTCACGAAAAATCATCTGAGAGACATGAAATTCTGAAATGAGGGAGAGTATTATGTACGTAAAGGATGACGAAAGCATCAGCGCTGAAAAAGGAATACAACGCATACGGTATGGAATCAAACAAAAACAAGCTTTATTGAACGCATAGTATCGTGACTCATGATTGTCTATCCAACAGGAAGAACAACAAGCAGATGTTCCTTAATATGGTATATGCCCTCTCCTTACTACAATGGTTGCTTTGCACCGTCTCCGCATACACAGAACCAGCTGGTGCAACATTTCTTGAGGTAGGAGTGCCCATTCCTCAATCAACATCTGTTTGAGTTGTTGGTTGTACTCCGGATGATGTGAGCGTGTGGCAATACGTCTCCCCAAAGCATCGCACACATGTTCGATGGGATTTAAATCTGGGAAGCACGCTGGCCAATCCATTCGAGTGATATCTTCACTTTTCAGCAGCTCCTCAACAGCAAGAGTGCGATGTGGCAGTGCATTGTCATCCATAAAGATGATGTCTGGGCCAATGGCACCTCGGAAAAGATGCAGATGGGGAAGAAGTAACTCCTCACAATAGCGATCCCCGGTTACAGACCCTCTGTCGAAAATGGGAAGCTCAGTTCCGCCGTTCAGCATAATGCCAACCCAGACAAGAACCCAGGACCACCGTAACGATGTCTTTCCTTGATGTTACTGGAAAAAACCCGGGGTCCCGATCTCTCTCCAAATCAAAACGCGTTGAGAATCGCTTCTGGTACTGAACCGACTCTCATCCATAAAGAGAACACGACTCCATTGATCAGTTGTCCAGTTTTGTGCTCTCTGTCCCACTGTAAACGGTGGCTTCGGTGGCCATCTTTCAACGGGAGGCAGCGTTCAGGACGGCGGGTGAACAGGCCCCCTTTGTGAAGGCGTCTGGCCGCAGTAATCCACTACACTTGTCGACCTGTTGCTGTACAGAGTTTCTGAGCAATGGCGCTTGCTGACTGCTGTCGAACTTTTTTCACCTGCAGGATGATATATCCGTCATCCCCTGCAGTTGTCGTCCTCGGGCGGCCACACCAACCTTTCTAACAGCTGTACCTGTGGTTTGGAACGCTTTCCAAGCGCGCGAAACGACACTTTTGTTGATTCCGAACTCTGCAGCTACACTGGTGACAGTACGGCCCTCCTCCAGCTTTCCGATCATTCTTCCACGTGTGAAGTCATCCAGATGATTTCTTCTAGCCATATTTCACGAACTGACTCACTGGCACTTGCAGAGAATATGGTGAATTGCATCTCCGTCCTTCATTTCATTCTACTGTTGAGCAAGCGCGCCGACATCACGCGTTTTGCGGACGCTCACATCGCTTCTGACGTTTTGTTCCTGATATTTGCATACGCATGACGTTTCTACTGACTTACGTGTTCCCTCTACTGATCTCCAGACCTCCTTTTCTGCAATTTCATGGCTATCTGCTAAATTTTTACATTGTTGCTTTTTGCACACCAGTGTATATATATATCGATTTCAAAAAAGGTAAATGCAAGTCGAATTACAATACTTTGCAAACTTGTTAAAGATGAGTCCTTTTTTTTCTGAGCTTTCATGCGTAGTCAGATATTTTATTTTATTTTTAAGGCTGTTTTCGCTCTATGTACGAGAGCCTGAACTAAATGCTGATCACATTTTCAAACAGAAAAATGCTTCAATTTTCAAACAAATTTGCAACATTACAATTCACGCATCTGTTAATAACGTAATGTTTTTAAAATTTCAAAATATTCCATTATTATTTATTTATTTTTAAGTTTAACACGTAAAGGGATGCCCCATTTAGCATTACGGCATAGAAGAAAAAACGCGAAACACATTTTATATCAGAACAAATTGATCAAATCAGTTAAAAATGAGACTTACTATAAAATATGCTGCCCTCTTTAAGATAGCGAAGCTAAAATATAAAAGCTTCGTTTCTTTTATATTTGAAAAAATATTCCAAATTCGAGTCTTATCCTTTAACATTAGTCGATAACAGCCTTAAAATAATTTCAAGATCCAGTGAAATTTTTGAAAAATTCGTCATTTTCAGAAAGTTTTATTTCAAATATATATCAAACACATCAGTGAAATACTTTAAATATCAAAAATATCAGAAACAATGTTGTTTTTTACGACAAAAGCAGAAAAGGCAATTTTTTTAAAAAATTGCCTCAAATAATGATTCACTAAAATGCCTTCAGCGGCCATGTGAGTTGAAAATCCCTACTCTACTTTATGATCCCCTTTCCCTAAATTTACTAGTTTTGTATGTAAACAAAGAGGAAAAGGCGTACGATGGGGAATTTACAGAAACTTTGGAAATGAAACTAAAAATCAACAAATAGTTCTATTAAAATATCATTAAATGATTGCAAGTCAAAAGAAACATATCGCAACTACAACAGTCAAATGATCCACATTACTTCATTAAACATTCCAATGCTCCCCACAACTGAGTTTTATTTGCATCTTTGCCCTTTAACAATAAACTAGGCGAAGTTAATCCATTTCATATCCTGAATGAATAATGTCAATGAGAATTACTTTCGGATGTATGTTTATTTATAACTACAAATGGAACTTAGAGAATTCTGGTTTTTCCTTTATGCAAAGCATTTCTGGTCTGCTGATTCTAAACCCGACATAATTATCGGCAGGAACTTTAAATATTTTTCTCAGAAAGGAAATGTCAATCATTCTGCATATTTTGATAACCCCTATAGTGAATAACAAAGTAAGAACATATTCCTGCAATAAAAAGAATATTAAAAGGCGAATTGAAATGAACTAAAGCAAACTTTTACCAGATATATTTGGCAACAGCGTGATTTAAAATCTAATATGTTTTCGAGTAATGTGTGTGTGTGTGTGTGTGCAAATATTTTAAATGGCGTTTTAAAAAAATATGTTTTTAATAGTGGACTCAAAACTAAATCAAAAGTTTATAAGTATGGTTAAGAGCTTGCAAAATTAATAAATAAATAAAGCTGTCATCTTTTAATCGAGCTTCATAATATGGAGTAACTAGACTGAGTTTTGTAATCGAACATTTCGAGTGAGTGTTTATTAACGTTGCACTATAAAGCAACAAGAGGGCTGTTGGTGACGGACCTCATAATTTTGAACTTCAGTCAAGTGACGAGGACGTCACTTTAGCTGACCCTCCCCCCCTTATACAAACCACAAAACCACGTCAACGGGAGGACTTTGGCCTCGATAGAGAGAGATTTAAGGTGCATCAACCCCCTGTACATTACAGGTCTTCAGTTGCACCGAAATTCGAACTCGCGACATGCGAGCCACGAGTTCTTTATCGTAACCTCTGGGGCTACCGTGACCACTCGAACATTTCGACTGTAAAGTTCGAATGCTTCCTTTGAAATGGTGCACAGCCAATCCGTCGCATTCTGCTTGATGTCATTTAATCTTCCCCAGATTAAAATCTTTATATTATATTATATACATATATCCTCCTTCCTTCCTCAGTGGCACGACAGCCCAGGGTGGGCCTTGGCCTTCTCAAGAAGCCTTTTCCAGGACAGCCTTTTTCTTGCCAGTGATCTCCAATACCTAGTTCTTAAAACTAGGATATCTTTTTCTAGGCCATCAATCCATCTGAGATTTGGCCTGCCCTTTCTTCGTGCGCCAATTGGTTAAGCATTGAAGACTTTTTTAGTTGTGCGGTCTTCGTTCATTCTGATAACGTGATATGTCCATTTAATTCATTCTATTTTGATGAAGTTAACAATGCCAGATTCCTTATATGATCGATAGAGCTCTAAATTTGATCTTCTTCGCCATGTTCCATTTTCCACCAAAAATGGATCTTAAAATCTTCCTTTCATAGATACTTAACATGTTCTCATCTGTTCGAGACATGGACCAAATTTCACATGCTTATATACATTTATATATAAGTAATATATGTGAAGGGCCCATGGGATGGCAGCACCTGCTGTGACACGTGACTAGGCATGTTTCACAGGGAAGCTATCCCCACAGAGTGACGGAGAGAGACAAAGGAAACGACGAGAGCGAATCCCTAAAAAAAGCTTATTAAAGCCACGTAGCAACGATACGCGTTTAATTGGTTAACTTAGTTTAGTATTTATGTAATTATAGTCCCCTTTTCCACGTTATTGTTAAAATAAATAACTTTGTTAGCTCTTAGTCTTTATTAGCTTACGAACTACATCCCAAACATAGCATATATACCTTTTCTGGAAATTGTCGAGCTTTGAGCAACACATTTTACCAAAAACGAAAATAATAGGCACTCACACAACACATCTTCACACTTGTACAGTGGTCTGTTGTAGATTGATAGCTTATGCATACAGGTAAAATTTACGAATATGCATTGGCATCGTCCACATGTGTGCACCAAACCTTGTTTCCCTAGCTTCAGCCGTTCGCAACCGAAAAATTACGGTCAGATACTTTTTGAACACACATTACAATTTCACAAAAATGTTCAAGTACATTCTAAAAATCATTTACTTACGACGCTTATAAGTGTATAGCAATTTGAAAATCATGGAACTAAAATAGCAAATATCTCTTTTCCTCCACTTTCATTTCACAACAGAATTTGAAAAGATGTGAATTTTTTCATAATTTCAAAAAAAATGTGTAGGTTTTTTTCTCTATGTTAATCCATTAGGAAGAACACTTCTACGTTATTGCTGCAACAAATGCACGGTTAAATGAACTCACAAATGAGGGTGTAGCGATAGTTTATATCTTTTTATTTCTATTTGTGGTGTATTGGATGTAGCATTGCACATACATTGTTCTTGCTTTTTAAGAGAGAGAACAGTTTATGTTATTAATTCTATGCAATTATTGAAATTTAATGAACAAAAAAAAGTTCTCATCTAAATAGAGAAATTATTTATTTTATAATATATCACCTTATGAGGATCACCACATTTTCTACAATTAGATTAAATGGACCATTTTATTATCCAGTTATATGGCAGTAGATAAAGCATGAGCATTAAGTCCATCGCGATCAACCAGTGGGTCACAAGACATTTTGGGGTGACCGCCTTTACTAAGACCTAAGACGCGCATACTAAAAGAAACATATTGTTACGAATTTTGTGTAAATAGTGCATATAATTTATATTGGGATGTTTAATGCATTTATATTACTCTATGTTATGTTTATTTCATGTTAAAATTGTACCATTCACAAGCAATGCCACCCCTTACGTTATAATGGCGATTTAATGAGTACTTGGCGAAATCTTGGCGATAGAGCCAAGTTGGCGGCCAATTTGGCGAGTTCGGAACCCTCTGGAATCTTCTAGAAAGTAGTGGATCTCTCCACTAATGTCACGCTAAATGACACGAGCGTTTATATTTCTGGAAGTTTCTGTCGCGCCTATAAATAAAGATGCTCGCCGGAACGGGGGGCAGTCTGATTTTAACCAGCGAAGAGTGAGGATTGTTTTGACTAGCGATTATCTCGGCTGTGCTTGTGAATAATCTTTTACATACGTGTATTTTTAAACACTGGTGATTGTGTTTGATTGCTGTTGAAGGTGTGAAGACCTTCGGAGATTTACTCTGTGAATATTGCTGCTGAATCCTGTATTTAAAGGATTGGATTTTTGTTAATAAATTCACATCGCTCTTGAAGAACTGTTTATTTTCTTTGTGGTTGTTTTGCATAAAATCCTCGAATTCGGATCTACGTAACAATATTTATGGAACACCGACGTCAGCTAGACTGGAAAAGTAACTTTTCACAAGCGATGCGATTGTGTTTACTTAAGTAAATGATTCGATAAATGTGTAGTCGACACATATACCTTTATTGGAAGCGCACGATGACGCTTTACGCGTTCACTGTGCTGTAGGGGAAAAAAAGCGATCAATGTGATGCCAGTTGTATAAATGAATTTATCCCCACACACCGATTGAAGAGGAGAATAAATGTTGATGATCAGCTCTTCCAGCGATAGCACGGGATTGGCTATTGAATCATCATCCCACACCCCGCGCTACCAGGGGATTGGGTTCTCGCGTTGATGTCATTTCCCGTGATGATGCTGGGCTCAGCAGCGAACAAATTAACCACATGTATCGGCTTCGGATTCATGTTCTCTGCTCGCTGCATTGAATATGTCCACACTCCACGGTTTACTAGTAATTTGTAATATTTTTAAAAAGGGATATAATATCGAAAACAAGTGTTAAGAAAAGAAAACGTACAATTTTAATACAGAATGGCTACACCTACACCCCTAGGTGGACCGGAACACCTTAAAAACATTGGAAGTAACCCATACCTTGGAAAAGTCCACCCACCCTGCAGTAGATTATCCAGATGAAGTTGGTATGCGTTTTACCTTATATTTTTGCTCAAATTTATTAATAGTCTTTCCACACAAATCCCTTTAGAATCAACCTTTTTTAAAAGTTTATCTTGCTATCAACTTTCCCCATTTCTTATCGTTTAAAAAAAAATTACAAAACGACCTCTTAAAAGAAAAAATATATCTATCGTTAGCTGTCAGTAGTAAAAAAAGAAATAAATCTAGAGCAAAATACATCATCAATCAAAAAAGTCATGGAGTCTATTAGTTATGATAGCAATACGCTATAATAAAATTATATCAATTGAACTCAATAAATACAGTAAAATCCGGCGTATAACGCGCACTTTCAACTCAAAAAATAAGATCGAAATTTAAGGGTGAGCGATATACGCCAGGTATGAAAATTATAGCTTCAAAAATAAACAAAAGAATAAGCATAAAAAAATTAGACTTTTACATAGATCCAAATGCTGTTTATTTAAAAGAAATGACACGCCTCTAATGAACTTAAAGGGTTGTAGCTCTTGAATATATTACTTTTTCAAAAGTGTGGGATAATACCTCGAATAAATATCTTCAAAATATAAGGTTGTACTTGTATAATTCAGGTTCCTTCTTAAAAAAGATGGTGCTTGTTATACACCGAATATATCTAAAAACTAAAAAAAAATAAATAAATAAAAAATGCAGCTTGAAAGTATAAATGCGCATTATACATTGGCGCGCGTTATACGCCGGATTTTACGGTAAGTACAATTTATTCACAATAAATTTCCAGAAAATTAATTTCTGATTGATATATGATTGAAACGAGACAAAGTTATCATTCTACTACTGTCTAAAAAAGCAGAGTCAAAATAGAATGTTTTAACAGTATACTGCAAGCGTTTTTAGTGTTTTTAACACGCTTTCATATTCACATGTATGTAACGGAATCTTTGAACTTAATTTTTAACCAATTTAAAAGGTCAGATTATTTCGAAATTTTACTCACTTGTCGAGGACTGATGACAATATAATAATTTAATAATTTTATTCCATTGTTCTGATCAGGATTAACGATTTCCCATTTTCGGATTCCATCCCGCATCTGGCAGCTAATTCCAGATCCCATTTCTAGATTTGGCGACTAAAGGATTAAGTTACAACTTAGTTTGATTAACTATAAAAACGTGTTTTTTAGTTTTTTTAAACTATAATTTATTTCAAAATTGAATTTAGTAACTAATTCAACTGTTGAAAAATATTTTTTTTTAAACTTTTGAAGTGGAGAGACACTAAATTATAAATGTTTTAAACAAAAAATTAATTATGTGTACAGTTAAAAATTTTATTCACAACTGATCGATAACATGTTAAATATAACAATATATATACTTAATCGAAACCTGTTTTGAATATTTTAAAAAGAGTACCAAAAAAGGTTTTGAATTTTAGTTTTATTTTTTTCTTTTCTGAAATTATTTTAGGAAAATTATATTACTTTATTCGAAATTATATAAATGATACGAATATATTACCAAAAACTAACTCATTTTTAACAATCGATTTTAGAAGCAATAATTATTTTTTCAACATTTTTTTTTAATTTCAAATGTGAGGGTGAGGACTAGCGTTTTACCATTGCAGACCTAGTACATTCCCCAGGAGCTGGTATCTGTTTTTAATGTGAACCCAAAAAGGTGGTATACCACAATCGCAGCAGGTAATTTTGAGGCCCAGTTTCCTCCCTAGAGAAAGGCGCTTGAGCTCTGACGATACGAAATCGTATTCAGGAATTTAATTTTGTGTGCCTAGAGCATTCAAGTCAAACAGATACTCAAGGGATCGCATAATCATGCGACATGGACGCTGTCGATTTTCTGCATCACGAAAATCCACCGACTTGAACCGGGGTCGAACCCGCAATCTTAGGCGTACAATACCAGCGACAAACCAACTACGCCACCCAGCCGGCTTATTTATTCAATATTAACTTTAAAAAAACAAGAGTATTCATCATTTGTGGATAAAATAATAATAAATAATTGGAAATCCAACAATATTAGTGATCACTACATTTTAAGAAATAGTTTTATTTATTTAATGAAAAATTAAATGAATATCTATTTGCAGCTACTATTTTAAAATAATATAAATTTAAACTTAGAATTGGAGTACAATAATACGAAATTGACAACTTACTCGGAAAACAGTGATTAGTTCAAGAAAGCCTTTTATATGCTAGAGTATTTTCCCGTTATCCTCAAATATTGCTTGATAATTATATTGAAAGATAGGAAAAATAAAATCTATTCATTTAATCTGAAATACCTTCCATTCCAAAAAAAATGCAGCTGTCTCAATACATAAAGCAATTCATTTTATGCCTTTATTATATGACATTCATTTCATAACAAAAGGAGCTATAAATAATGTTTGCTTATATACATAAATAATAATTATAATAAAAGTGATGGTATTTTTTTTGACAAAAATAACTCTTATTTACCCCAAGTAATCGTTTTGAAATATTACTATAGTTAAAAAATAATTATCGCAAAATCCTGCGTATAACGCACACTTTTAACACAAAAAATAAGCTCGAAATTTACGTGTGCGCATTATACGCCGGGTATAAAAACGAGAGCTTAAAATAAGAAAAAGATGAGCATAGAAAAATTAGACTTCTACATACATCAAAATACCGTTTATTTAAAAGAAATGACATTCCTTATGAACGTAAAATATTGTTGTTCTAGAAGTATACTATTTTTTTCTAAAGCTTGGAATAATACCTCGAATAAATGATTTCAAAATATAAGAGCATTGCACTTGTACTTTTCAGGTTTCTTCGTAAAAAAGGGGGTGCGCGTTATAAGGCGAATATACCTAAAAATTAAAAATTGCAGCATCAAAGTATAGGTGCACGTTTTACGCCAGATTTTACGGTACTTAAAAAATCGAGATATAACCACACCACATATAATCACTTAATACACTATCAAAAAAAAAATCCTAAAAACAACTTTAGTTTGATTTGATTTTAAATTAACGTTGCATTCTAAGGCCACACGAAGGCTTTCGAGACGGACCTTATAATTTTGAACCATAATTAAGTGACGAGAATGACGCCTGAGTTGGCACCCCCTCTCTAAACTACATCACAAGAAGACTTTGAACAACGACAAATTTTAGGTGAAATAACACCTCAACTCATCGAATCTTCAGTGGCAACAGGACTCTAACTCATGACTCACCATTCACGAGTTTGTGACCATAATCGTTTGGCTACCTTGGTCAAAATAATTTGTAACAATCGCTGGCTACTTCAGGATGGTAGGGTTTTTTTATTAAATCTTTTGCTGTGTTAGTATCTTTTATCACAACCTTGGGATTCTTAAATAATTCATCGGTTAATATACAACCTCTGGCAATAAAGTTCGGTGAATAAAGTCAGAACGGCCGATCTGGCAACACTGGGGAAACAAAACGCTGCACATGCGTAGCGGCAGATGTTAACCATCTGCCTTCACCTTGTTCAATTGAGCGTCGTTTGTGTTCCGTGTAAGACTTGTTTTACTAAGTGCTTGTTTAGTGCTTTGGTTCTTAACTGAGAACAGGAAAATGAAAGAACAAAAGATCAATTTAAAGTTTTGTTAAAAACACCGACAGAAAATTATTCGATGCTGGTGCGTGTTTATGAAAATCAAGCACTGTCCATGAAGTGTGTGTATGAGTAGTTCGCCCGTTTTCGAGAAGGCCAGGAAAGAGTTTCTGACAACCACCACAGCGAAAAACTGGTGGCCTCCGTCACTGACGAAAACATTGAGAAAGTGAGGAAATTAATCACGAAAGATCATCGATTAACTGTGCACATGATAGATGGACAATGAATGCTGTAAGGTACATTGAAATTTTGACCCGTTTCATGAAACATCTACGCAGGGTACGACCCCAGTACGCACAAGGTTCATGGTTTTTTGTTCACGACAATGCTTGCCCTCACACAGCCAATATCGTCAAACAGTTCCTGGCAAAAAAAGGGGTTGGTGCAATTTGAACATCCACCATTCTCGCAAGATCTCAATCCGCCAGACTTCTACCTATTCCCACGACTCACTCGCTTTGAAAGCAAAGGTATTTTTTATCGATATTTTTGACATCCAACGAAACGTGACGAGGCTTTTGAACTCTATCTCAAAAGAAGACTTCTTGCAAAGTTTCCAGGACATGTATAGCAGATCTCAGCATTGCATAGTTATGGGAGGAGACTGGACAGTAAGGTAACTTTCGTTAATATTTCATCTGCGTTAATGTTACAGGACTATTCACCGAACTTTATTGTTAGAGGTTGTATATTACTTATATTTTCAATTCTCCCCAATATCATTGAAACATATATCTCGCTGAATCTGCATCCATTTGTATAAATTTATTTTAGCATAGATTTCTTTCTAAATTTCAAAGAGCATTTCCTAATTCTTATAAATTTTGTCCAAAACAAAAGTACTAACAGAAAAATAAAATAAATTTAAAAAAAAGTAATGTTCCATTAAATTATACTAGATTGTTCTAAATATTTAATTTATTTCTTGTCACGATGCAAATTTATTATAGTCTTTGCAGTTAATGCACATATTTTCGAACAATGTTTAAAAAATCAATGCCAAAGAATCAGAAATGCAGTTCCAAATCCATTGTGTATGTTTCAAAAGAAAGTACTTAAAAACAATCTTTTTTTTTTAAAGGCATCTAAAAAATTAAATTTCAAAAGCATCTTCGACAAAAGTAGAGCATAATCAAATAATGAACTGAAAAAAAAATTATTCTGATGTACATTCATTCGAATCATTACCTTGTATCAACGTAATCTGGAATAGTACATTGGTTATTAAAATTTAAACAAAACACATAAAGAATTTATTGTTTATTATCAATATTACTCACGAAAATTCTGGCAAATTCTTCGCTAAAAGTAATTATAAAAATCTGTAGGTAAATTCCTTTTAAAAAGCTAACCCAATAATAATATATATTTGAATGTATATTAGTATAATTTAGAGCAGGGGTCGTCAACCTTTTAGCTGTGGTGTGTGCCAATCAATCTATCAATATGGTTCAGCGTGCCACTCAATAGGACATTTTTGAAGCAATTCGATTCCCGAGATAATGCATACAGAGTTAGAGTATAGAGGTCAATAATATAGATTTACAGTATTATTACACATTAGTTTTGCATCATTTAAAAATATTTCTTAACATAAAATAAACAGCATAAAATATAACTATTTCTTCAACAAATATAAAAATATTAAAATTGTACATATATTGTGTATTTTTAAACAAATTTATTAAAACAAGAAATAGACAACATAAAATATAAGTATTTCCCTTCATTATAGTTAAATAAAAAGATGAATAAAATTTTAAGGCGAACCAATCTCTACCCCCTTTCATATCTGAAAATCTGGAGTATAATTTGAGATTTTCAATTTAACATGATTTTGAGCATTCACTTGTTAAAAAGTTTCTTCGTGGAATATGTTTCATGTGAGGAAAGATTTTTTACTCGGAAAGCAAAGTACGTACAATTTTCTCTCTAAACAATTAAATCTCTCCACGAATGACATTCAATAATTTACAAAATAGTGGTGTAAATTTATCTTTAGAGTTAGTTATATTTCAGATTTTTTCGTAATTCCGTACACGTCCATCATTCTGAAGATGCTTGTCAAATAAGGTATATGACAAATTTATCAACTCTTATCCACTCAAAAATTGACAAATTTGTAGAGTAATGCAGAGTGCCACTGAGAACTGTACTGCGTGCCACATGTGGCACACGTGCCATAGGCTGTTGACCCCTGATCTAGAGCATGAAATTGGTGATTATTACTCAAAGGAAATCTTGTATTATTAATTAGTATTACAATTACTCACCAAAATTCTGATTGGTAATCAAAAAAACATTCTATTAACAGGACAAATGTAGGGGAAAAAAATGCTCAAAGAATAAAGTTAATCAAACTAATATTAAATTGGAACAATCTTGAATGAAAAATAATTACCATTCGGAACACGTGTCACATCGAAAGAACGTAGAGGACAAACACGCACACACAACGGGAAAAAAAAGGCATACACAAAAAACGAGAACAAATGTGTATAAATATATTCCTGCGTCCTTCTAGTTTTGTGAAAGTTTAAAAATAGCATCGTCCCGTGAGATGGGGTTGGAACCTACGCCAGGGGAAAGGGAAAAAAAACTGTGTAGGAAAAGAAAAAAAAAAGTGACCGGAAAAAAATGAGCCCTTAGGAATACAACAGAAAAAGCTACAGAAGCTTTATAAAAGTAACACAAAAGTAAATGAAAAACATCCGTAAGAAATCAAGTATAGCACGTTTGTTACGTCTTTGTTTAGAAAGAAATAATTGAAAATATTTTGGTTAGTTTATATAACTAAATCAATGTTTATCAGCAAGAAGTATGCAATAAAATTCTTGATTAGTATGTATTCAATACGAATCCAATAATATAATCGGAAAAAATATTTTCAGCAATATGTAGAGATTTCAATCAATCCATATCTCTTAAACTGTTGCGTTAAATTCTTGTATAGCCCCACATTTGTACCGTATGGTATGATTTCCAGTTCATTTTTCCCAATGAATTAGGCACATAAGCATGTTGCTTTTTTTCATGTTCTTGTATTATAATGAAGTACACCTGTATAAATTGCGTGTAACAAAGAAGTACATGAGTTAGTTATGAATACTTTAAATATAGATAAATAAATATTACTTAAGCAATTTTTTTTTTACCAAAACTGAATTAAATAGCGACAAAGTTACAAATTTTAAGTATTTTAAAAAATACGTAGAACAAAATAATATAAAATCATCAATGGGCGAAATTCATGACGGTCACATGATAATCACGTGTTCCCCATTGAATTCAAAATTAACGTTAGACTTGTAGTTCTGTTTGTAAAATTTGGAATAAACTTCAACAGTAATACCTCGACTTCTTCGAACTCGGAGTTACGCGATTTTCAAACCTCGCCAATTCATCTCTTGCATGACAAAAAAAAAAAAAAAAAAAAAAAAAAAAAAAATAGTAAAATTGCTGAAAATGGTGATGTGATTGAAGAAGATGTTGATCTTACCATGAAAATAAATTTAGAAGCAGATAGTGATGACGTTCAGGAACTGCTGGATTCAAACAATCAGGAGCTGATAATTCATGAGCTCATAGAAATGCTTGAGCAAGAACAAGACATTTAAGAACTTGAGTCTTCAGACCAAGCTCAGTCAGAAAATCGAATGACGGTTGGGAATTTGACAGAAGGCGGTTTAATTGAGAAAGGGCCACACACACACAAATTAAATGCTACTAGAAAATTTTGAGGGAGAAAAAAAAATCTTTGAGCCGCCGACTACTTTGCTAGATTTTCTGAAATCTTTTACATCAAAATAACTTCGGTTTGAGATTTTGGATTTCTGTTATCTACAATTTTATTAAACCTTTTTTCCCCCTAAATTATAATTTTCTTAATAAAAATAATTTATATGCCCCTATATGCGAAACATACCTTAACTAAAGCGAATTCGATCACTCAGTCCCGCCTATCGCGACGTCCTCCCGTTGGTGTGGTGTGGTAGTTAGGAGAGGGGGTGCCAGCTCAGGTGTCGTCCACGTCACTTGACCATGGTTCAAAATTACGTGGTCCGTCGCCAAAAGCCCTCGTGTAGCTGAACAGTGCGACGTTAATATTCAATCAATCAATCAATCAACCCGCCTATCGCGTAAGCTCGGGGTGTTACTGTATTAAGAAAAAAATAATTTATAAAAAAAAAAATTTTTAATTAAAAAATATTTATAATATACGTGTACTTTTAAATCAAGTGTATTTTGCTTAATTATAAGCGATAATATTGTTGATAAATTTGTTCTTTTTTAAAGGAAGTTTCTGCAAAAAATAAAAGTTGGCAATAGCGAAAATGAACTGATGGATGGAAACACGTGATTGCATTTGTCACGTGACTATGATGTCGCATTAATTTATGAACTGATTGGCTGTCAACATGTGATTTTAGTTATCATTTGACTATGACGAAACAAAAATTTATATATAACCCATTGTACTCAAAAAACTAATAAATTTTATTTATTTTTTGCCTTTTTCTATTATATGTAAAATGTGCGCCTGAACAAATACAATAACAGAATGATAAATAATTTCCAACACGTTCTATTTTATAAATCTAGTATTATAAAGCTTTGCGTGATAACATAAGTTTTTACAAAATCAACAATAATATAAAGTAAAAAAAAGAAAAGAAATAACAGAAAAAAGTTAAGAAAAAGAAGGAATGAAAACTTTTTAAAAAATGGATTGTAACCTAGCAAAAAAAAAAAAAAAAATGTACATTTTATTTTTTGTGAGAAGTTCTTAATATAAATGCTAGAAAATAATTTCACGGACAGAACAAGGAAATATTTAGGAGAGTTAAAAATTAGACAATTATTCATATAATCCTTTAACAATTCCACATTCGTTCATAATCTAATCAAAACCGCCAATGAAACATACTTAAAAATGAACATTATAATAAATATTAAAAAAATAACAGTAATCTCCAAAAATTGTAAGCACCTAACCAGCTTTATACAATAATCCAATAAAAATGAGGCAGTGAGGTAAATCAATAAATATTTAAATCAGTGATAAAATACATACAGAAAGAGTGAAAGTAGTAGAATGTACAGTTAATAAAGTAAAATATGTAAATTCAAATATTAATTGTTCATGACAACCTAACATTTAACAAGTTTTGTTATTTAATGAAAAACAAAATATATGCAGATATAAACAAACACTTTTTGTAGAACTTTATATTCATAAAGAAGGTGCATTTGGCGGTACTTCATTTTTTCTCAAGGATATACCGGTTGATTCATAAATAGTGTGACCAATATCAGAGGATCATAAATTTTTATTGAATAAAATTATTTACATGGAATTTTCAATGTAGTTTCCTCTAGCACAGTACACTTTTCGTAAGCGTTTTGGCTAAGCTAAAAGAGTTTTTTCGATCATTTTGGGGGTATTTTTCCAGCTCCCTTTTAAATTTCTTTTTGAAACCCTTTTTTGAAATGCTCTTACTTTACGTCTATTTAATTGTTTTTTAAGTATCCCCATAAAAAATAATCGCACGGAACACAGACAGGGGATAGTGATAGTCATTTATAAGGAGGCAGAAAATTTATTTTTTAATCTTTCAGCCATTTTATAGTTGGTTTTACAGTAAGACTTAGTGCAGAATCTTGGCGAAAAACAAAGTTTCCTTGAGGGTAAAGACGTTTACTTTTTTTGATCAAGTGTTTCAAAACTTTATTCTGATATAGTATTTATTGTAGCATCAGTTTTAAAGTTTGGTTCAACAAAAAATGGTTTGGTTAAGCCTTGAGAGGACATTTCCGTCCATACCACACCAACGGCGAAATAGCATTTTTCAAAATAGCTGAGTCTTTGCGATGTTTTTTGCTTGAAATATATTGAATCTTCGTTTTGCCAGTTGTGAATGACAGATGAAACTGTGCTTCATCAGAAGTTATCCATGCTTTGTATCTACCTTTGCGTAACATTAAATACAGAGGCCAAGAACGTTTTCTTCGTTTTTCTACGGTCTTAAGAGACATTTGATGACAGACTGGAAAATTTACTTTTTTATAGCCAATACGATAAATTGTCGATTATTATGTCTATAGTTTTTTTGCTATAGGTTTTTGAGGCAAAGAATTTTCTACAGCGATAATAATTTTGAACTTCTTTTTTTTTTCTAGTTCATTAAGGACTTCCTCTCGTTCACATTTTTTCCCCAGGAGCTTTTGATTGCGATCCAAATTTTATTTCTTTTTGAAGTTTAGATAGTAATACGATAGAAAAATGTCTTTTTTTATTTTTAAATGCTTTATTATTTACAGAATTTGAACAACCATCCTTCAAAAAGCTGTAAAATTTCGTTCCGGTTTTGAGGATCCAATTTCAGTACTGTAATTTACTCAAACTAATAAAAATGGTTAGATTGGTAATTTAAATGTTTCATTTTTCAAATAAAACCAGTAGCAAAACGATAGAAACTCCTCATAAATAGTTACATGCTTTTAAAATTGGTTACACTTATTTTGAATCAACCGGTACGTTCTTCTACGGGTTTAATGAATTTTCATTAACGTTGCTATCTAAAGCAACGCGAAGGAATTGACGACGTACCTCGTATTTTTAAACGAATCCAAACCAACCGAAGCCTTCAATACCAGCTACATCTTAGATCCAGATAGAGGTTGAAGGCTGCTGAAGCAGCCCATGCGCCTTGCGAAATTCAAACAGCAGTTCAAACTGCGGATACTAGAGCTGGTACTCTTCTCTCCAAATGTAAATGTCACGCCAAAGGAAGAATCTTGAGCTTCTTCTTGATTTAACATATATAAGAGCACTACACGGTTAGTCTTAAGTAGTACCAGGACTCTAATCCGCGACTCAAAAGAAACAACACCGGCAAACCGTTTGTGACCATGACCATTCAGGTCCTGCGGCCATCATTTTTCGATGGGAGGTACACGCAAAAGGATAATTGAGAAGATTTCACTAACAACGAATCAATGAGATTTTTTTAAAAAAAATTCTTTTTCATCTAATTCGAAACCAGTTTCATTCGCAGGTGGCTCATTAAATCTTTAAAATGTTTCTTTGGAAAGTGTAATTAATGCCTTATGACGAAACAGCATCAAATAAAATTGTAATTTTTCGATGTACAAATTCAAAAAATCTTATAACAACATACATATACAAAAAATGTGTTGAAAATGTGTATATTCCTATATGCACACAGATATTTTTAGGAATACAAAGAAATACTTAAAATATTGTGATAAAAAATATTCATACAGAGAGATAATAACTGAATTGCTTTAAATACTTTAATTCTTCTGATAATTTTTCAAAAAAAAAAAAAAAAAGTTCCTTTCTATTCTAATTCCTGATTTCATTTCAATATAACTACTAAAAAAAATGTTTAATCTAATAAGGTAGCCCCATATTTATATACCTTTAATGAAACAAATATTACAAATTTTCCTTATGAACATTTTGAAAGTGCTAAACATATTTCAAACCTAAAAATAAGTCTTTCTTTGGTCATCACAATTAACTCCTACGGAAAGGTAAAGTAGTTTATTATTTACATCAATTCACTTCAAATAAATTTCAAAGACAAAAAAAAAAAAAAAAAAATAATAAAGCTTGTTTTTTCGAAGGAAAGTGAACACTGGTCAAAGTAAATCCGTAACTCAAAATTTATATTGAATGGATATTGGAAAACAGCTTCTTTCAAGAAACTAATTCTTCAGTTGAATAATAAAGCCTCGAACTATAAATTGTATTTCTTTAAAAAAGAAACAAATAATTTTACATTCATTGAATTCTTAAAATTTTTTTCAGAATCCACTTACAATTCTAAAGTGTAAATAATAGTTACTGTTTATTAAATAAGCTAATACACGCTGAGGGAAAACAAATCCTTAAAAAAAAATTTTAATTAACTCATTTTTATTCCTTTTTCTACAAACTGGCATTTCAAATAAATAAATAAATAACATTTTTATAAGTACATGCACTTTTTAAGGCTGTTTTCGCCAAATGTGCGAAACTCTTAACTACACGCGGAACACATTTTCAGACAAGAAAATGTCTCAATTTTCATGAAAATTTCCAATATTGTAATTCATACATTTGTTTATAACATAGTGTTTTTACGAATTTCAAATTATATAATTAATTATTTTTTCGTTTTAACTCGTAAAGGGATAGCTCATTTAACATTACGGTTTAGGAGAAAAAATGCGAAACAAATTTTATATGAGAAAAAATGGAACAACTCGGATAAAAATGAAAAGTATGATAAAATATGCGGTTCTCTATAGGATAGTGAAGCCAGAATATAATATAAATGTTTATATCTAAAAAAATGTTCCAAATTCGGATCCTATTCTTTTAACACTAAGCGAAAAGACAGCCTTAAGTGAGATATACACACACACAAGTATTCAACTTAATTGAATTTCAGAATTAAAAATATTATGCAATGAAACAGCGAACTAATAAGTTTTAAGATAAAAAGAAGACTAAAAATATGACCATATATAAAACTTATTAGATTATATTCTAAAGACAAAATTACGACAAATGCTTAAGGATGTTGATTGACTTTTTCAACACCTTATATTCAAATTATATTCAAAACTACTAAATATAAAAAAAAATAAATAAAAGGATACTTTAATCTGCAACTTAAATAGGGGTTAAGAAGACGAATAATTAAACCGCTTATTGAAGTCCTAAGCAAAATTAAGGATTAAATAAAATATTAACTCTTACATCTCTCAAGTAATTAATAATATAGTATTGTTTCCTTTCTTATTTGACTTTAAAAAAATAATGTACGCGCGAAATTCATTCATATCAAAATATATATGCGTGGATACTAAACTTATTTATTTAACATATATATTATCCTTTACTAATTCCTTCTTAAACGTGAAAAAAAACATCTTAAAGTGATTCTTTTTAAAAATTTATTACATAATCATAAAAAAACTATGAATTTTCAAAAAGCACAAGAACCTTTCTATAACATATTATGAAATATTTATTCATTAATATAAACATCTTATACTATATTCTCAAGCGAAAAATTTATAGAAATATTTTAATCATGCATGTGTACATCTCTTGTACTGAGGAATGTTCTGGAAGATGAAATTCAATTTATTAAATCAATAGTATTAAAAAAAAGTTTATATAAATGTGAAAAACATTAATTCGTTTATTCTCAGATCTATATTGCTAAACCAGATATTTTTTTTAAAAAAATTGAGACGGAAAGAAATAAAAGTGACAGCAATGTGATTTCGCCTTCCTTTTATAAGCTGTATGGTCTAAACAGAGAAAATGACACAAAGGGAAAATTCAAGCTTCATTTCAAAATTTGACATAAAATCTATCATCTTGGTTAAAGAAAAGGCAATTTACTTTTACACACTTGTCAACAAAATAGGGGATATTTGAAAGGTTTAAAAAGAATAGTTTTTAATTTTTCTCACTGCAGTTGGTTTAGATATTTTTTATTAAAGAATATAATATCTCTTTATGAATAACTGATTCCTTTTTTTAAAAAAAAATTCTATTTCTCGATTATTCAAAAAATTATAGCAGTAACAAAAATAATTTGCAAATTTATATTTTAGTTAATGGATGTAAAACAAAACAGAAAAAACAAATCTAGTAAAAATAGGACTAATATATGCATATCATGTAGTGGCCATATTTTTTGCAAATTCTCTTAGAAAATGGTGTGAAAAAAGCGTTCATCTATTAATTATTAACACACAGCCGTAAAAAGAAAATTATTACTTCCATTTTTCCTAAGTATTACTGCTCTAAAGCTATGGCTGTATGCCAAGGTACGTAGACCTGGTCTTCTCAGAATCTATTTATGTAATACTTCTTGTTCATTCTATCCGAGCGTTGATCACGCGAGCTTCGCTTTACTTACCAAGCAATCTCAATAAAACATTTGTGCAGTTATGTATTCACTTTTCTAGAAAGGCAACAATCCTTTCAGATTCCTTGTCTCTGTTACCTTTACAAGTTTGTAGGATTGGTAAAAATAAGCAGTATCACAGCTGGTAAAAATTTCAGATTTCAACAAAGGAAGATAAAGGCGGTGCATTTTATTAATTAACCTTAAATTATTACTTACCGTAAAATCCGGCGCATAACGTGTACCGGTGTATAACGCTCACCCATACTTTCAAGCTGCATTTTTTTATTTTAGGGTATATTCGTCGTATAACGCGCACCCCCTTTTTGCGAAAAAATCTAAAATGTTAGTGTATAACGTTCTTATGTTTTGAAGTCAGTGGCGCACACAAGGGGGGTGTTCTAGGGGTCCGTCCCCCCCAAGCTCTTGATTTTTTTCCCGATTGACTATAATTTTAAGTATATAATACGTAAAATTTTTAATTAAATATTTGTTTTTAATGATTAATTTTATTAATTAATACTAATTATTTATTCAATAATTAGTTTTTTACTGTTTTTTGTTCCCCAAAATCGACAAAATCAAAAGGAGCATGATACAAGAATGGTGGACTTTCGACCCTGAATCCCCCCTTTGGAAAACTTCTGTGTGCGCTACTGTTTGAAGTCATTTATTCGAGGCATTGTCCCAGACTTTTGAAAATATAGTATACTTCTAAGACAACAACTTTTTTAGTTCATGCCATTTATTTTAAATAAACAGTACTTCAATATGTGTAGAAGTATTTTTTTATGCACATCTCTTTCGTTATTTTTAAAGCTATCGTTTTTATACCCGGCGTATAACGCGCACCCTTAAATTTTGACGTTATTTTTTGTGTTAAAAGTGCGCGTTATACGCTGGATTTTTTAAGGGTAATTGTCTTTACAGACAGTCGATTTACAGCGATAAAGGAAAAAGTTATAAGATTACAAACAGAGCTTGGATTTTTGAGATATATCTTCCTTAAATTAATACATATTTTAATATATTTTATTCTATGGATCTATTGATAATCAATAAGCCGAATACACAGCTAAGCATTTGATGTAAATCTAAAAGAAAGAATATGAAGATATATACAAATATTTCACATTAAATATATCATTACATTACCATGCTAACCTCGCTTTTTTAATTTCATTTTACACCACATTACTTCCCTTCAAGTTTTAAGCTTTTCTAACAAAAATTTTTAAGCATAGCCACTTTTTTAAATTTTTTATTATTGTCTTTGAATTTCTCGCTTTCACGATTTCAGTAGTTTTATTTTTAAAGCAGTGTTTTTCTTCTCAATCGAAAAATCTTTTAGTTAACAACTATCAGTTCTAATTGTTGCGATTCGGAATTCAAAATCAGAAGAATTGTGATTATATTCAGATTAATTTATTGTTTTAACATCTCAAAAACAACACTCAAAAAGCACATAAAATGGTGCAAAAACGTGAATAATTTTATTAAATCTCTAGTTATTTAATAGTTTTTAATTCTCTAAAACTTATGAATAATAACTCAAAGCCATTTTTATTTGCACAACAATTAGAACATAAAAAACTCTACTGTTGCCATGTGCAATTTTAAGTTTTTAAAATATATCAAAAACAAAGATAACAATCAGGTAGAGGATCAACACCTGACACTAACGACAAAGGAAATGGACAGGACTACTAATATTACGTTGTCTCTACAAGATGTTAGCTTTAACCATTTTAAAGCATTCCAGATAATTTTATCAAATATTATTCAGCAAAGTAATGCCACATTTGTTAGATTTTAGGATTCTGGAAGCGAATGATCTTCACTTTAAAATTCATGATATAATCTGATTTTATAATGAAGTGAAGACATCGATTTTATTTAAATTCACTTAACTTGTTAGCCACAATTATATATATGTGGAATATTTTAAGAATATATTCGAAAATATAAGTATTATGCAAATAGCGTAAGCGAAACTTCAAAACATTACAATCAAAAGATCAAAAATTATCTTAGTGAATAAATAAAACCATGAAAAAAACACACGAGAAGATTTTTTTTCTTATTTTGATCATATAACTAGTCACAGCAGTTGAAAAAAAAATAAAATGTTAAAATTCAATAATTTCCAACATTTTTTTTATATATATTTCATACGTAGTTAATATAATACATTTTTCTTTTTTCTAGTATATAACAGTTACTAATTAATTTAAAATTACTCAAAAAGAGTCAACACAAACAGCTAATCTTTCCCACAAATATAGCTATTTAAAAAAATAGTACAATTCCAGTATCTCACAAGGAAAATAAAAATAATTAGCAACGAAATAAAAATCGTTTTCAAAAATGGAACTATCGCCCGAGGAGAGGAAGAATTTCTATGCGCATTGAAGTTTCAGAGAGAACCAAAAACAATTTGATTCAAAACGTCAGTTTTTATGAAGTAAAAAAAAATCTTTTTAAGAGGTCAACCGACTTTAATATTTATACAGGAAAATGCAACGTCTTTAAAACAACACTAAAAAAAAAGACTGTAGAACTCACCTGATTCTACTCGTTGTACCTTTTACTAGCCAAATGGAATGGAAATAACAATCAGATAACGAAATGTTCAGCTGCCTATGAGTATAATAATGTTACTGTTTCAATTAAAAAAAAAAAATAATTAAAAAAAAAAAAAAAAAAGATTTGATTAAAAAAAGAAAAGAGAAAGAAGGTAAAAAAAAAGTTATCTCTCTTTGAGTAGAAAAATCGATGTTTTAGAATAATTTTTAAAATCAAAGTAATTTTTTTTAGTATTAAAGTGAAGAATATTTGAAAAAATTATAAAATGTTCCAAGTAAAAGAGAAACTCGATCATGCAGTCATTAGCAAGTAGTTTTTTAAGCTTTATTTTAAGCATATTACATTGTTTATAAACAATATTTCATTAAGATTAATTCATTGATATTTAATTCATTAAATCATTAAGACTGATTCATTTTATCTTCAATTGAACATATAAATATGTTTCTATTTTTAAAATTTCATATGAAAAGAGCGTCTCACTTGAATTTTAAAATTAATTTCAAGAATAACACATAACTTTCTAATATTTGCAGCAGTTACGAAACAGCAAAAACACTTAACCTAAAATAAATTTTGATAGATAATTAAAAATCATTGAACTAACTAAACGTTCAAAACAAAGATATAATTGTTTCTGAAATCCATTCTGTTTTATTTCGTTTGTTTCTCGATTTGGTTTTGCTATGAAACCAATGTAATGCTGAAGTTAAGCAATAATAACAGACTTCATAATTATAGCAAAGTAAGGTACCAATGGACTCATAGAGCTATAAAAACATCCAAACAGGCAATATTTTCTGTCTTTAGCAAAATAAAATTGAAATATACAGGGTTATTCAGAACTTCCTATAGCGCTTTATTACAAATAAACGAAGATGAATACAGCAAAAAAGAACATTTAAAAGAATACAGAAATAGTCCAAGTTTTATTTAAGTTTCTTACAAGTGTTCTCTATGCGTGAAACCTTGGTTACATGGCATACATTAATGCGACAGTCCAGTTCTTGCCATACTCTTCTCAGCATGGTACTATCAACGTTATTGACAGCACCTGTTATCCTTCCATGCAGTTTTGCTACATCATGCGGCAGCGGGGGTACGAAAACTTGGTTTTATGTAAAAGTTCAAGTTTTCGGATAACACGGATAACATGAAAAAGATAACACAGTTGTCAATAACATTAATAGTACCATGTTAAATAAAACGTCGCAGGAACTGGACTTTCGCATTAATGTATGCCATGTAACCAAGGTTTTCCACATAGAAAACTTATAAAGTATAATAAAATTTAAATTGTTTCTGTATTCTTTTAAATATTCTTTTTTGCTGTACTCTCATCTTAATTTTTTCAGTATAGAACTTCGATACCCTAAAGGGAAATATGAATAATTTTTATTTGAATCACAAATTCATAAGCTATTTTATATCAATTCAGACTTCCAATGCAGAAATATATATATACAGTCAGACCCCGGTTTAACAAATTTCGCGTTTTAACGAATTTTTCTCTTTTCCCGATTAAAAAAAGAAGGCAAAAATCCCTATTTAATGGATAATAAACTTCGAATTCACGAATTATTTTAACAGCTGAAATTTTTTTTATTAGTTTGTATTAGAAAAAATTTTTTTTTTTTTTTAAAATTTTTTTTTTTGTGGGGAATAGAAAAGGGATTTTTTTTTGTAAGTAGGGAATTTCGCTGGGAAAAGGTGCAGATGATTCATGGGTGCAACCTATCGCGTGAGTTTTGAATAGGACACGAAACTCCCTTCTTATCTGATCCAACTCCACAACGCAAGGGATATTTTAAGATTTTAACGATCATATTACACTTGATGACGGACTGCTTATCTGTGTAACTCAAGTTCAGAAAATTGTTGATTTGTCGATACCAGCGATGCAAAAATCGACAATGAAACTCTTATCAAAACTGTTACATTTTCTAATATTTCATATTGTTTGGTAACTGTGTAAACATACCTCATGTACAATGGCGTAACGGAGAATATTCCCCCCCCCCCCCCCCTGCAAAGTCAGGTTTTGGGTCCCAAGTCGGATATTACAAAGGATTGCAAAACCATACTTTTTGCGCCTCCTAAGGTCCTGGGCTCCCCCGCGATGCGGGGATGTACGTTACGCCACTGCTTATGCAACAGGATGCAAATGACGCAGTATTTAACACAGACAATTTTAGCTCCAGCTACTTAATTTTAATTAAAGATCACAATCCTATTTTTAATTGTATCTTTAACTTTTAATTATTAATTTTAATTTCTCAATTAAAATTCTTTATCTTTTCAATTTTTATTAAATTTTTTAACTACCCCTCAATCATGACAAATGATCCACTAATGCTCAAAAATAACTTTTATGATAGGGGATCAAGACCTCATTCGAGATCATGTGCCCCAATAAGCATTCTACCATTCTATTCTGCATAAAGTCGCCAAAAGAACACTTTCGAGAAAGAAATCAAAAAGATTGTCAAACATCTATTAGTTAGTATTTTAAAATTTTTCCAATTGACTAGTGTATAATAAATCACTAATAGTATTTTCAGTTGTTCAATAAAAAGCGCGTAATTTCTCACTATGAATATTTTTTGTGTAGTTGTTTATTATAGAATTTTCAAAAGATAAGTGTAAAAAAATGGTATTTGTTTGGACCCGATATAACGAATACACCCGATTCAACGAACAAAATGTTTGGTCGCGATGAATTCATTAATTCGGGGTCCAACTGCACATTAAAATATTTTTACAATTAACTAAATACAAGTAAATAACTATATTAGTAAATACAAGATAATCAACCATTATTAGTAAATTAACCATTCAACAAATATATAAAACACACCTCACAACAGAGTAATTGTCTTCGACTTTTTCGGTTGGCAGGCACATTCTGTGCACACGCGCTTCTAAACTTCAGTTGCATCACTTCCTTCCGTCACTTCGATTAAGAATGGCGTAGTAATGACGTATAAATCACAAGAAAGTTAAAGGCAGGGCAAGCGTCCTTATCAGTTTCCACGAGTAGAGTACGAAACTTAATATCCCAAGATAATTCAGGAAAACATTCTTATTATGAATGAATGGCATTAGAGCCGATTGTTCTTCTAAGCGTTTGTTCGTATGATATGATTAAATTATTTTTAAGGCGGAGATTCCGACACGTTTGATAATCAGAGAATTGCACTTAATGCTATTAAATACTTTCACGCATGATCGTATACACCAGAGGTTTGGAACCTTTTAACCATTAAAGGCCACATGTAAAGTAGGTTGTAATAAAGAAGGCCGCACAAGTTAATGATTTATTTAATACGACTTTTATGAAATTATTATATTGTAGTTTTTTTTACAATTTTAACAATTTGGTGCATTTTATAGAAATATTACAAAAAAACAAACAAAACAAAAAATTGAATTCTTATTTATTTATTATTTGACAGAAAATGTTACAGTATAGAATATTTTTGTATTCACATAAGGGACGAATATTAAATAATTTCTCTATGAAAGCGTATACTTCTTAGAGATACAATAACACAAATGAACTAGTAAAACCATAGAATAAGTAAAACAATTAGATTTTTACAATGGCCGTAAGCAGCACGAGACGAGTCGTTTACCAACACATTACCAAATTTACATAAGATAAGCCATAAACGTTCTTTTTAGTACAAAATTGTTGTATCTCGGTCAACAGAAACTTATAATAAAATATTTCATTAATATTTAAATGCCATTCATGCAAAAAAAATACGTTTGACGTACGTGGAATCAGTTACAACAATAATAGAAAGAAAGTTTTTGTGTAGAGATTGTAACGGGCTCACGCGTCTTTTCTGTAACATGTCATTTGGGTACTTTTGGGGCCAAGATTAATGGCAACTCTTTTCCAACTAAAACCCAAGAAGTGAAACGTAAAGCTTAAATGTAAATTAGATAGCTTTTAAATAACAGAAGTTTCAGTAAGTGAAATGGCAATTTGGGGAATGTTATATGAGAGATTGATACAATTGTGAAAGGACGGCCAACGGAGGTTATTCCGTAGAGCCATTAGGTCAAGGTGCATATCATTGCACTCGCGTTAAGACGCCACTCCCTAGTATCGGAGCTACGATTGGATTAAGGTAGGATTGACTATTTAATATTAGGGCATGTTATTATTGGAATTGAGATTAGGTGGATTATAGATATTGATAGTGGTCCGAGTAAGGTTATTTCGATATTACTTGTATTGTGTGTTTGTTCATCGTAGATTCTCACATATATAACCATTGTAATCTGTTAAAGGTGTAAGTTCTAGTTCTTAATAAAGTCATATTAAGAGCATGGCTACTTCTCATTCTTTAGTTAACCCTATACCTCTAGCTCACGCAGGTAATCTAAGAGAAGGGCACCCAAGGGGGGCATTTTCACAAGATCATATAACATCTCTGATTGTGTTGCCGTGTTGCACTTGGTGGCGTTCTAACATTTGAAATGTACAATTGGCCATTCCCATAAGTAGACAAGCATGCATTCACGCTGTTCTTTCTTTAATTTCATTAATTTGAGAATTGTAGTAATATATATAATTAAATATTATATAATTGACACAAGTGCTAGCTTTTATGAAGGCCGCACAAGAAACTCACAGAGGCCGCGGGTTCCTCACCTCTGGTATACATGATATCTGTCATAATGCTGATGTTGAACGCAACACTATGATTGATACGTTAAATAAAATTACAGCGCCTTCTCAAATATTTCACAAAGATGAATTTATTAACATTCGTAGATAGTGATTAGCCTCATAAACACTATATACTATAATTTTAATCTGCAAGTCCTTGTATTTATTGCTATAAAAAAATCTCATTCACATAGACGCAAAAGGGTAATCCAATAGTTTTGTTATTTATGATACTATAACAATCTTTCAATGCGTCAGCATTGTAATTTTCAACAATCACACACACACGGCAACTACCGTTGCAGTTGCTTATTAAAATGATTAACCATATGAGAAAATACTTGAAAGATAATAGCTAGTAATATAATTACTAGATAATAGCTAGTATAAATAAGAGTTAAATAATACTTTCCAAGACAATTAATTAGTGTATCTTTAACTTATGTTTATCGGAAAAATAGGTTCTCCCGAATACTGATTATTTTTCCCCGTCATAAACACAAAATCAACCCAATTTATTTAGACAATTAAAAATTAAACCAGCTCTAAAGCGGTATTATATTAAAATCCTAATAAATTTTTAAAATGAAATATATATATATATACATGTATGAGAAATAATGCGTGTATTTAATTATTCCAAAAATAAAATTAAATTGATGATGTCCTAAATTTTGGACACGCTTCAGCATATTCTTTTAAAAAATAATACAAATATTGAAAATTTGATAATTAGAAATATAATATAGTTAAAATTCTAGCAAATTAAACAATTTCAATGGACTTTATTCCTTTAACAAATTATTTTCCCGATCTTATGTAAATAATTTTCAGGTAGTAAAGAAACACATGACTCATTTTCCATTCAAATAAATAAAAGCCGAATCTATGTCTGAATTAGTAAACAAAATAATTTTAATGATAAAAATTTAGTAATTTCTAATTTATAAATATAAAACAAATTTTTAAAAAATTTAATATGAATCATATTTGACCCAGAAGCTCATTGTTGAATATTATTTATTTAACATTTAATTTTAACGAGCGGGGGTCAAGGGGCCATTCCTTTAATTTGAGTTTGTGTGTGCCATAATTCCGAATACTGCGTTGCTGTCCTTATCAGGTTTATGAGTCATAATAAGCATATATTTAAACATTCTATTGGTTCATAACATTTGTTTCGCATCCCTAACTTTTTTAAGGTAAAGGTCAAGTTTCTTCAGATAACGATACAAAAATAAAAACATTTGCTTCTGTTAATCATCTTCAAAACATTAATTACTCAAGCAAGCACGCATTTTATATCACATCTTGACGGTTTCTTAAGATGAGCTATTAGTGGATGATTAGTGTTTTTTTTTTTTTTTTTTTTTTAATAAAGGCAATCGCTAGTTATATTTTAAATTCACTATGATCATGTTTAAGTTCAGTTAATCTCTAGATACTACAAGCCATCATTATACAGCGCGCGAAAATTTGCGCATTTTATGCAGCAGAAAACAACAGATCATATGAGATTACTTGGAATGAATTAGGAAGGGCGTTCACAATAAGGTGATATAGATTCATCGCATGTTTATGTACTAAAGATAGAGATTTAAGACAGAATCGCATTCTAGACGATAATGTGTTGATAACAGCCTGACTTTTAATTACATATAATCTTGTAGGTATCATACAAGCCACCTTGCACACAGATCTTAATTATGGTCCTCAGAATAAGGCACACATACAATGGATTTTTGTCTTAACGACCTTCATTTATACCAATTTCTAAATATATTTTAGGGGCTTTTTCAGGTTTTTGAATTCCTACTATTAGTTCACTCTCTACCTATATATATATAGCTTGTTCAAATTTTCAATCGTTAATAAAATACTTTCTATTCATCCATTCAAGTGTTCAAATACATTTTTTAAACTTGTAGTGGGTGACACTTGATGTTAATACAGTTTTTCAAATATTAATTCATTAATTCTATTTAATTAATGAATAAATAGAAACAAACAAAAATAATAGTCCAACAGCATATATAGAAAGGAAAATTGCTCCGTGTGTTCCTGTAGCGCAATGGATAGCGTGTTGGACTTCGATTCCATAGGTCATGGGTTCGAATCCCACCTGGGATGGCCTAATTTCTGAGAATGTGATTTTTACTATAATACTATTTTATTGGAATATATAAATTTAGTTAATGAATAATTAGTAACAAACAAAAATATAGTCCAACACCCTTTAAAGAAAAAAAAATGGAAAATTGCAAGGAAGTCACTTTCTCTACTTTGTCACTTAATATTGTGATTCTGTCTATATCTATATGCATTTTTATTTTAATTGTAGCTATTTAATAAAAAGTAACTAAATTAAAAATTTTCTTTGTTGACCTTTGTAGTAATTGACTTAATTTTTTTTTTATATATACTACTTAGTTTTTTTAAAAAAAATAACAGAAAAACTCATTGCACTTAGATTTGGAAAATTAAAAATGCTCAAAAAAATATTTTTCTAAGGTATTCTTTGAGCTGAAAGCCCGTACTTAATCCTCTAGATGAGAACCTTTCAATCCATTCCAATTTTTACAAAAACAGATAATTAACCGCAAAATTATTATTTTTTTATTTATGTGATCACTTTCATGAAGTATTTTTTTACGTATTCTCGTAAGTCATATTTTCAAGTCCCTTAGTTGATTTTACAAGTCAGCTTTAACAGTTTTTTGGTGTGTGTTTTTTTATCATTTCTTACTTGATAACTATAATTACATGTACTAGTAATTTTTTTTCTCAGAAAAAAAATGATGTTCGATTAATAAACTGCATCCATCAACCTAAAAACTATTAGCAAAAGTACCAAGCAACACAATCATGGACAGTCATTCGAAACACTCCCCACTCGAGAATCAATTATCATAACAGCATCCTTTCTATTCCTTTTTCATCCGCCATTTTGCAAAAATAATCTTTCCTTGGCGTGCAAGAACGTCATCATTTACTTATATACAAAAGTGCATCGATGTAGAAACCGAGAAAAAATGAAAATGAGAAATCCGAGGAGGACCAATCAAAATGATGAAGAAAGAGATTGGACAGACACTTAACTTTCAAAAATTATGTTCCAGGCACACAATGCGATGGAAGTGAACAGTAATATTCTCAATTTTTTTTTACGGTTGGAATTTTATGGATCGTAAATCACGGCATTGACACCTCTATCCTGCCTTATAATCTATTCCCAATATGCAGGCCAGGTATGCGAAAATTTATTTATGCTCGAAGATAATAAAATATTCTCCAGAATTCGAGTTTATTGCTCATATATAACTAAGAATTTCGAATGCCATCTATTGTTTTTGATAATGTCAAGTCGATACGCACTTTTAATTCGAGTTGGAAAACAAATCATGCGACGGAAAAGCGTGTACATAAAGGAACCCTATTTACATCTACCTATATATTCTAAACAGTTGCTTTTGAATTTAACTGGCACATTAAATTTTTTTTCAACATCCAAATCGTGTGCAAAATTTCGTGATTTCGACAATGTGAAGGTGACTTTGGCAATCATTAAGTTTGAAAGGAATCATAAATCCATCACATTAAATGTCTCAATATTTATGTTTCACGTTCTTATTTTTTTTGTTTGATTTCCAAAAATTTAATGAAAATATGCCATTCGATAAAATTTATTCTCGATGTAAAGTTAGCTAGAAAATTCTAAAAAACGGAAATAAATATTTTCAATAGCTAACAATGAAAATTTTATATGAGAGTCGATTCTTCAATTACATAGATAAAGATTTTTAACAGAACTTCATTATCTATTTCCATTTTTTACAAACAAACAAGAAATATAAGAAAATAAAGTCAATTCCTACTTAGGTCAACAAATTTTTTTTTTATTTTAGCTACTTTTTTATTAAATAGTTACAATTAATATAAATATGGGTATACATATGACAGAATCACAATATTAAGTATCAAAATAGAAAGCGAATTTCCTTGCAATTTCCCATTTTCCTTTCTATATAGGGTATTGGACTATTTTTTGTTTGTTTGTTACTATTTATTCATTAATTAAACTTAATTATTCTAATAAAATAGTATAGTAAAAAAGAAATCGCATTCTCAGAAATCGGGTCATCCCAGGTGGGATTCGAACCCACGACCTATCGATTAGAAGACCAAAGCGCTGCAGGTGCACAACGAACGATTTTCCTTTCTATGTATGCTGTTGAACTATTATTTTTGTTTGTTACCATTTTTTCATTTAATTAATCAATTAATATTTGAAAAAATTGTATTAACATCAAGTGTCATCCACAAGAAGTTTTAAAAAAGTATTTGAACTTGAATGGGTGAATAGAAAATGTTTTATTAACGATTGAAAATTTGAACAAGATATACATATATATAGGGAGACAATGAACTAATAGTAGAAACTAAAAAAAAAAAACCCCGTTAAATTATTCTCAGTGAAAGAAAAAAAATTTTCATTTCTAATATATAATGAAGATTAAAAACACTAGACTGTGTTATTTCGGAAATACTTTCAACAGATTATTAAAATAAAAGACAATTTTATAATTCATAACAATTCAGAAATTTTGATTTTTTATAATAATAATTAATTTTTGATAAAATGTCAATAAAAATTAAATTAATATCTTATGTTCAAATAGAATAAAATTATTAATAAATTTACTGTTACCTAAATGTTATGAACAGAATATATCAACATGGAAAAGAATAAAACATTTTAAATTTGGACATCATTTTTAAAAAAATATAAATCTTTTAAAATATTTAAGTTGCGCTAAATTCCTAATTGATACATACAGGTATAAATAAAATGTTTTAAAATTGGTGAGTAGAAACACACAAATTCAAGTTACACAAATAAATTTAAGAATTCAATTAGGTAGGTATTTGTACAAAACAGTACACACAATATTCATGACAACAAAACATATTATCTACATCGCATGCGTAGATGTCTACTTCTTCCTGTTTGGAATATATTTTTAAAAAAATATCGATGAAAAAAGAACTTCTAGTGGACGAGAGAAATATGAAACTGCTTTATTATATATCTAAAAAATTAGATATGTTTGAGGGAGGATGTTTAGCTTCTTTTACTTAGCAAATATCTTTAAAATTAGAGCATAATTATTTTGAATACTTATTCACTAAGCAATTGAGAAAAATAAACTAAATCATAAAATTCCAAGATTAAAGAGAGAACCTAATTTATCTGAAGTTGTTGCAAACAAAAGACAGCATAAGCATTGATATAAAACATTTGAAAATTACAGATTAAATGTAATGATTGTGATACAAGTCAATTCTTAAAAATTAATGAGCTATTTTGCAAGCTTTAAAAACACCGTTGTTGAATGCAATGCCAACTGTGTCAAAACGCTTAAAAGTACAGTCGGACCTCCATTTTACGAACCCCTACTTAGCGAAGTTTTCTTTTTTTGCTAACTTTTTCCTAGAACCAAGAACATTTTACTATTTTCTTCGTAAAATAACCTCCAAATAAGGAAGTCCTTTTTTTATTTAAAGAAATTTTTCTCTTGTGATTCGATTTTTTTTCCCCTCCTATTTTAAAAATATTTCTGGACATTTCAAATTAATCTCTCTTTTAACCCATTTTATGGTGATCAATGGATTGAACTGGTATTACCAGGTGCCTATCTCACCTAGAACAACAAAATTGCCGTAATTTTTCAAATAAACTCAAATAAAATTAACGGATTTGTTCAGTAATTAAACTTATAGATGTACATGTGGTAATGTATACTTAAAATTACGGGTTTTAAAATAATGTATGAATGAAGATCATTACTGCAAGAAAATCTTTCTGGCAAAACCCATGGGAAATAGACCTCAGAGTAAACCCCCGTTAAGATGGATTAACTCCGAAGAAAAAGACCTAAATATTTTAAAGGTCAAAAACTGGAGAACAGTTGCCAAAAGTAGAGATGCCTGGAGTAAAACTTCTAGAGAAAGCCAGGGCCTACCCAGGACTGTCGAGCCATTGAAGAACTTTCTTTTATCACATTTTATGGTGATCAATGGCCTTGAACTGGTTGTACTAGGTGCCTATGTCACCTAGAGCAGCGGACGCCAAACTTTTTGACCTCACGGACCAGTAAATTCATAATTTAAATCCCGCGGACCACTAATACGATTTTTTAAGGGTTAAACATATTTATAAAAAAAATTGTAATCTAAGAACACATAAAATGTACCTAGTTAATAAAATGAAACTATTAGTTGTAACCAAATTATGAAAGCTTTATTAATAAACCATAATAAAAAAATTGTAAAAACAAAGGGGTTTAAGTATATGAAGTTTTTAGCATTATGCATTCCTAGTGTGATGGGTGTCCCTTCTTTTCACGTATTATTATGAATTGAATTATGTTTCAATGTATCTTAAAACATAACTTAACGTGATGATTAAGTACTTTGAATATTTTTCTGGAGACCAGTGAAATTTTCTTGCGGACCACCACTTTGGCGACCACTGACCTAGAGCAATGAAATTACCGTAATTTTTCAAACAAAAAAAACTCAAGTAAAATTAACAAATTTTATCAATAATTAAATTTAAGGACGTATGTGGTAGAGAAAGCTTAAAATTACTGGCTGAATAATGTATGGCTTAAAATGTGAAAATGTCATCAAAAGATTCATTAATTGTAATCTAAAAATATTTTTTTAAATTGAAAATACAATGTATTTTTGGAATTTTTTTTTTTTTTTTTTTTTTTTGTTGCTCTTTATGCAGATTTCTTTTTGATGGATAAAATATATAAAAGAAATAGATATTAAACTTTAAAAAAGTGTGAACAATTACTTTTTAAAATAATATTTAAAATTTGTTTTAATGATCTCAAAGTATAAATAAAAGATGAATCTCTATTTAACCAATTTTCCACATAACGAACATTTTTTTTTTTTTGGATTTAGCAACATCGTTAAATAGAGGTCCGACTGTAAATATATTTATGACTAAAAAAAAAATTGAGACAAAAAAATTAGCTTAAAATACGATTCTGCACGCACGTTTTAATAAGCGGAACATTCCATGAAATGGCAATAATCTCCCGTACGCTTTATGTAAATTAAAACACTATTCAAAATATTCATAACATGAACACTTATTATCTCGGAGATAAAAAAAAATAGGAATAAAGAACTAAAGGTCAAATAATACACATTGTAACTACATGCTCCAAAGCTTAGGACCATGCATAAAAAAGAAGAAAAAAATCCAACCATAAAGAGAGGGGAGGAAAAAAGTCTCTTCGTCTGCAGCATGGAAATACAGACATTTGCATAAAAATGGTTCTCATTGGACACGCGTCGTCACCCGACCACTTACTTTATATGCACGCATTTTCGCTCTTTTCCAGGAAGGGGCATAAAAAAGAAAAAACCCACACAGAATCCGGCGATAATGAATTGAAATGGTTCTTCAGCAGTCTATTTTGCGAGTTCTCGCCTTGATGCATTTATTGTTATCTTGACTATACTGTATCATTCTTGTATAACAGCTTCACACGCCGGCGACGGTGCGAGCGCCAGTGAAGTAAGGATGGAAACAGACGGTTTTTTGCTCGTTTTTGAGGGAGTAAATTAAAAATGTGAAAAGCCGTATTGTGGTTAAAATTAAGTAACAATGGTCTTCGCATCACAGATGACATGAATAGAAATAAAGACGATGAAAAAGTAACTGAAAAGTAAAATACTTTCAAAATTGAAACACGATCAAGGTTTTTTCTTTTCTTTCAAATGGGGTTGGGGATTGGTAATACCATTGCAGAGAGAGACCTAGTGCATTCTCCGGAAGCTGGTATCACTTTTTAGTGTGGCACCATATCAGTGGATATTAACTGCCATAATGTAATTTTGAAACACAGTTTCCTCCCCAAGCAGAGGCACTTGCACTCTGTCAATACAAAATTGCACTAGGAATTTAATTTTGCTGAGAGCACCCAAGCCAGACAGGCACTCTAGTTAACATGCCGCGTGCATAATCATACGAAATCGACGCTGTCGACTTTTCGCATCATGAAATTCCACCGACTTAGGATGAGGTCGAACCAGCAAACTTAGGCATACAAGGACAGCGCCTAACCAACTACGACACCCAGCCGGTTACATGTTCAAGAATGAAAAACAAAATTAGGGTGAGACATAATAAAGCATATGGTCACATCTAAAATTCTTTTCAGAGTTTCAACTCTATGCTAAAATTTATGAGTATGGTGTTCTTTAATGTAAAATATATGTAATCATTAGTTGGCAGGTTATATAGCCGTGGAGACTATGTTTGACCAAATAGCACACATTTGTTCTAGTGAGTGAATGCTTATAAACGTCGCACTATAAAATAACGCAAGGGCTATTGGCGACGGACTTCATAATTCTGACGAGGTGCAAGTGGAGTGCTAGCTCGAGGGGTTGCACCCCCCCCCTCTCCTAACTTCCTCACCACTCCAACGCGAGAACTTAGAGCCAAGACAGACTTAACTCGCATCAGCCCCTCTACATGGAGCGTCTTAAATGCCACTCGGGCTCGTGGCCATGACTAGAGGCAACCGCGGACAACTTACAAATAATCAAGTGCATAATGCAAATTGTCAAAGATGTATATAATACATATATTTCCGTTAATATATACCTGCTACAATATATAACTATCTTGTAAGATAAAGAGAGGTAAAAAAGTTAAATATTGACTGATACAAGAAAGCTGATTGGAAATAGGGAAAGATCTCTAAGACATTTAGAGAGCACATCTTTCCTGCTTACCAAGGATAGTAAAGCCCACGGGAGATAATTAACTGCCTCAGAAACTGTTACTTCAAAAAGAAATTTTAGAGAAGCATTTTTAAGATTTTAGAAAGAGAGGATTTGTAAGCAATTGCTTCCATTTCCTCATTACATATAGATGGCTTTGTTAATCAAAAACATAAATCCCCTACGTCTACAACAAGAGTTTTATTTATTAATATTTTCGACGTTCTTGTAATTTTAAACCTATTTTTAACAGTACACATTCGTTTTGAATAATAAATGCTGGAGTAGGAATTCTGCGAAACTTTGATCTTTTTATAGTTTATCAAATATTTAAAACCACTAATATATTTTTAAATTTTCTCCGTGTGCATATATTATAAAAATTTTTTTACAAAGCCAACAAGGAAAATTAATAATTTTTTAAAATTCCTTTCATATATGTTTCTTCATACATTTGTCATTTAAATTCGAGTAAGTACCGTAAAATCCGGTGCATAACGCGCACCCCCTTTTTTTACGAAAAAACCTGAAATGTACAAATGCAATATTCTTACGTTTTGAAGTCATTTGTTTGAGGTATTATCCCAAGCTTTTAAAAAAATGGTATACTTCTAGAACTACAACCCTTTAAGTTTATAAGTTATGACATTTCGTTAAAATAAACAGCATTTCGATATATGTGGATGCCTAATTCTTTTATGCTCGCATCTTTTTATTTTTCAAGCAATCATTTTTATACCCGCACCCGTAAATTTCGATCTTATTAACACGCTTTTATCAACTTCACCTGTATGTAACGGAATCTTGAAACTCGACTTTTACCCACTTTAAAAGGTCTTATTGATTCGAAATTTTGTACATTTTTCAAGGACCGATGACAATATAATATTTTAATTATTTTGTTCCATTCTCCTGATCAGGATCATCAGGATTAACGACTTCCCATTTCCAAATTTGGCAACTAAAAGATTAATTTACAACACTAAAGTGAAAACGCTCATGGTTAATACTAATATAACAATAAAAAAAAGTGTTCTTTATGTGAAAAAGGGAAGGATGCGTCACAATTTCTTACCATAATATAAACAATTGCCCAGTTTTTCTGCAAATGGAAATAAAATAAATGATAATTTAAAAAACTAAAAAACACACTTTTATAATTAATCTAACTAAAACTAAAAAAATAATTCCTAATATAAGAAAAAAATGATTAATGAGAAAATTAATGTCATTGTGGTTCAAGCGTATAGTCAATTGTTATATAATTTCTTAGTAGTTCTATTCCGGAATGCAGAGTTAGTGTAAAAATGTAATACAAAGCATCCCACGCTTTTATCATTATATCATTAATTTTCTCGTTAATCATTTTATTCTTATATTAAGAATTATTATTTTTTTTTGGATTAACTATAAAAGCGTGTTTTAGTTTTTTAAACACTATAATTTATTTTTTGTGTTAAAGTGCACGTTATATATACGACGGATTTTACTGCACTTTATGTGTAAAGGCAACAAATATTGCAGATACTCATAGACTAAGAAAACTCATATTGCAGATACTCATAGACTAAAAGAATAACACAATTCAAAACAATCTGAAAGAAATTCTATCACACGTTGAGTAATTGGGCATTATCAATATCAAATATTATTAATGAATTAAACATACACCCAAAATCCTGGAAGGATCCACTTTTTCTACTGCGAAACGCCCCTCTGATCCTACCTAATTCGCCATCATTAATTTTATACAAAATAGTAGCCAATCGAGCCAAAGAAAAATGGCTAATAGTCATGCCACATCGAATAATGATGCAAAAACGAGCTAAATCACCATGTATTTCTTCTTTCTAAAGAATCCGTTATGCAAAATGTCCATTTCCATTGCAGTCGATTTGGACAGCGTAACGGCAATGCCGTGCAAAGATAAGAGAAAAAAAAGGTTTTTTTTTATAATCATTTGACCGCAACCGTTGTTCACCATGTACCTGCAGGTCACCGGAGGTAATGATGTGTAATCACAAACTTCACAATGATGGATCGTTCCTGGCGCGAAGGTTACAGATTTGGGAGAAGCGGCTTGTCTTCAAGTAATAAATACAATGTATCGACCGTTTCAGGAAATGCCAAGAAAATGTAAGATTTACCCGTATTTACTAGCTGGAAACTTCCAGGAAATCCAATTTGGAAGGAAACTGTCTATTAGAATCTGTACTTTCTATGTGTTTATTTCGAGTAATATTAGTCTTCTTGAACGAAAAGTAAGTATTAATTCACAAAGAAATGCTATCATATACTCCAAATAAAAAAACGTTTAATGAATCATTTTTTTTTTTTCTATCACTGTATTTCTCGAATTTATTATATTTTTTTTTTTATTTTTTTTGTTTTCAAAAGAGAAACATTGATTACACTAGTTTCTACTTCCTAGCTACTATTTAATGTAAGAAAAAGGAATTCATTTTACAAAATCATTTCTTTTAAAGCTGTTTTCGCCATATATAATGTGACGTCTCTCGCGTTCTTCTTCTAACATAACTCCTAAGTTCTTTGACGGCCACGATTAATGGCAAAACTTTTCCATCCCAATACCAAGAAGAGAAACAGGACGAAAATGCAAATGGGATATACTTTAAAAGGATAGAGGGTTTGGTGAGATAGGACGGCAAGCCTAGAGATATCTTAGTGTGGAACTGTTCGGAACAAGCGTTAGACGACTTACAACCAAGGAAGAAGGATACGCTCATCGTCATTAATAATATTAAGTATAAGAAAGATTAATAAGGTCTGAGTGTTCTTATCTACAAATAGCTGAACAGGAGAGTCTTCAATTAAGGTAGGAGGATTACTCAATAAAAGGTAATATTTTGTATAGGAAGTTAGATTAGGCAATTAATTAAATATAATTAAGATAAGTGATCTAGTTGTGCGATCTGACTTGAATATTCAGTTTAATTTGTGGCTTATTCTCACTTAAAGAAAGTTGTTATTTAGAATTAAGTAATTTAAGTTATTCTTAATAAAAGTTGTGTTAAGAATCGCAAAATGTCTCATCTTTTAGATAATCCCACACCTCTAGCTTACGCGGATCCCACTAGACATAACTATCGCAGGATGGCTATGTCTCAATAAGAGAGCGTTAATGAAACGCGGAGCACATTTTCGGACAGAAAAGTATCCCAATTTTTATAAAAATTTGTAATATTGTAACTCATACATTTGTTTATAATATAGTGTTTTTAAAATTTCAAAATATGTCATAAATAATTAATTTATCCTTTTAACATGTAAAGGGATAGCTCATTTAGCGTTAGGTATAGGAGAAAAAATGCGGAACAAATTTTATAAAAGAAAAAATGTGTCAAAACTCGGATAAAAATGAGTAGTATGATAAAATAAGAGATTCTCAACAGGATAGTGAAGCCAGAATACAATATTAATGTTGGAGTACTTTTTTATATCTGAAAAAATTTTTCGAATTCGGGTCCTATTCTTTAACATTAACCGATGACAGACTTAAGGCTGAATATATACAAATTGTACTATAATACTAATAAACTTTAAAAATGAAAAAAGCAGCGGTCTTTGATTTTCGAATCCCCCTCCTTATGTATCAGCCTGAGATCGCAGACTTCCAAGATTTTGGACACCCCTCTCAACAAACGGCTGTGTGATTTAAATGCAATCGTTATCGTATTGGCGCGTAATTAATTCACTTCTTAATCTTTGCACATATGTTTCTACTATTTTTTGAAAAGATTATTTTGTAGTAATTGCTATGTAGTTGCAAACAACAATAATAATAATAACCTGCATTAACATTCTTGATAGAAATACATTTTCTTGTAGAGTTTTTTCATTGAGGGCAATTTAGTGATCTAGTCTAGGATGGCACATGTAGTCACGAAATCTTTCAGACTCAGTAAAAAAGGGAAATCTTAACAATAAATGAGAGACCGCGTACCCCCTAGAAAGGCTCTGGGGACCCTCAGAGGTCCACAGATCACAGTTTAAAAACCACTGGATTAAAGAAAAGTTGATGAAAATAAAAAGGGAAACTTTTAGTAATACCAAATTTTATTATTTACCAATTTCTTTTTTTTAACGTTTTAATCTTTTTTATTTTCCAAATATTTACCTTGTTCATAATATTAATAGTATTTTCTAAGTCATTTTTATAACACTTTTCAGGTTATTTACTTCTGCCAGTAAATTTGCTTTATTAAAATACATATAAATAACTTTTTTAAAAAAATACTTGTGAATGGCTTTACAAAAAAGAATGAAAAAAATCAAATAGCCAAAAGATATTTCTTAGAAGTAATTTTTTAAAAACTTATAGAGAAAGAGAAATTCACAAATAATCCACATCAAACTTCTAAAAAAAGAATAGAATGTTCTGTCCTTTTTTTTTACGATTCGTAAATGTAGCAGTATTTTCCCTCCTATTTTATTAATAGATATTTTTAAGAATTAATACCGAGTTCTGTTTTATTTTCTAGAATCATCGTACAGCTGGTCACAATTAGATTATTCTTACGGCGCAGAAAATATCAATTTTATTACACGCACTAGAACATATAAGGGCAATTACAGCGACTAAAAGTATTTACTTTTGTAGCAAAAGAGTACGTCTCATGAGTCAATAAATAAAACGAATATTTTCATATGTATCAGATTTATTTCATTCAGAAAGAAAGATAAATATCGGAAATAGTTTTCTTCGAAGCTAGAGAAATGAAATAAAAAAAATTGCTTTTAAAATGCAATACCAAATATTTAGATAAGATATTATCTGATGTTAAAATTTATTCCAAGACTTAAATGTAAACAATATTTATGAGCAATTTTTATATGCTGATTTGTGTGTGTGGCGGGGGGGCGGGCCCGAAATGAAAAGTATGACATGCACTTGCTACACAGAACGCAACAGTTGTTAAAGTCTTATTAGTAATGTATTAACTTTTATTAATTAATTTATTTTTCATTAAAATATTTCAAAAATTTTCAAACAACTTTTATAAGAATTCTACAGTTTATGGTTAAATTCATTTCGAAACAAAACCTAATAATAAGTCAATTTTAGCAAATAGAGACCTATATAATAAACAAAATTTGCTGTTTTTCAAAGACAAAGAGATAAGAAAGTGAATACATAGGGATAAAAAAAATTTTTAATTAAGGAGATAAATTCATTCCTTTAAAAAAAGAATTAATTATAAATCTTGCAATTTATGTATTTGAATTATATATATATATATTGAACTATCATTAAACTTTTAACTTGTATCTCTATCTATAAAACTGAAGAGAAAAATTCATAAAAACTTAAAAAACATAAGACATTTCAAAGAATTCTAAAAATTAAAACTCCTGTTTCAAAGAAAAAATCTGAATCAGCTTCAACGAATATTATTTCCATTTATTTTGTTCTAATTATTTTTAAGCAGAAATACCAAAAATAAACATGAAACGATAACGTTTTCTAAAAACTTAGCTTTCTTCAGAAGATCAATATTAGAACAAAAACATATCTCGAAACGCTAATTTACTTAAATAAAAATCTTACAAGAATCCAAAATATTCAAAGGCTGAGTACATAAATTTTTCAGTAAATTAATCATTAGTAAAAGGATTCTAATAACATATGATACATTTTATTTTTAATTTATGAAACGAGTTAGGATATTCAAATAAAAAAGTACGGTGAAAAAGATAATAAGGTATCCGACTACGTTCGGAACCGTGATTTTAAAAAGGCGCATAAATGAATAATTTTCATGATATTTAGTGTCACTTAGATTAGACTACATGTATAAAATTGTTTTAAGGTTATTTTGACAAAAAAGTTATTTAAATACAATATTTCGGCAAAAAATTAACTTAGAATAACCTTTTTCAAAACGTTCTCCTTTTGTGAAAAATGCTTCTAATATAATAATATTTTGCCTGTATACAGCTTAGACCTCTGTACAGAGACTCAACTATGATTTTTGAAAAATTCACATTATTTTCAGAGTTACAACCATTTGAAATAATTATCGGCGTTTTTTTCTTAAAATTTCTCCCCTCTGTTGTCGTAAAACATTGTTAAACCCACTTCTAAGTTCTATATTTCAAACATTCTAGTTGAGCCTCTGTAGAGAGGTCTAAGCTATATACAGGCAAAATATTATTATAATAGAAGCATTTTTCAGAAAAGGAGAATATTTTGAAAATGGGTCATTCTTTATTTATTTTTTGACAAAATATTGTACTTCAATAGTTTTTATTGTAATACTATTCTTAAAGCAATTTTCTATACATCTTCTAATCTCAGTGACACTAAATATCATAAATATTATCCATTTATACGCTTTTGCAAAATCACGGTTCCGAACGTAGTCGGATACCTTAAGCAACATCAAATTAAAATGTAAAATAATAATATAATAATCCTTTGAAAAACAATGAAATTTTTTAATTTAACATATATGATTCTTGAATGTAGCATATAATTTTTATCTGTTGATTTTATTTAATTAATTTTTGTTCAAATCATGAAAAATTAAAAAATTATCACGAAAACAATAGAAATTAGGCCATTTTGTGCCGGAAATCAGGAATAGGCTTAGATTTATATTTAGTTCGGTTAAGGGAAATAGCAAGTTTAATTGATGTTTATATGAAATAAGCTTCTCAAGCATAATGTGTAATAAATACATTATACTTTTAAATCCTTGTTTTTGAACTATCTACTTCTTTGTTTTGGTAATTGTGAAAAAACATTTTACATGATAAAACTTTTTTCATCATATATTTATCATATTTTCTCTTCCTACATAAAAAAATTAAATATTTAAAAAACGGAAGTGTAAACTATATTAAATGTTTGTTTGTATAACATGTAATATATCAAATTGATGAATTAATTAAATTCTATCATAAAATATTTTTATAAATTTAATGTTTACAGATGCCTTTATTTATTATAAATATGCATTAACTTTTACCCAAATATTTTTTTAATCCTAATAATAAACAAGCAAACCAAAAAAAAAAAAAAAAAAGCTCAGCTAATAAAAAAACTGTAATCTACCGTCGATTTTTTTTTCTTTTTTTTTCTTTATATATATCATTTTCATAAACAGAAAAATATTTTAATGAATTATATTTTTAAAAAACAGTACTTATATATTTTCTTCAACAAATGAAAAAAACGAAAAAATATTGTATTTTTTCCCCCATCTAAATAAATGTTATTGTAAAGAAATAAACAATAACATATGTGTGCGCGTCGATATAAAATAAAATTTATGGGTTTATTACTTACTTTATTAAAAAAAAAGTTTACTTTCTTAACTATATTAAAAGAATATATACAAAGAGAGAAATATGCATCTTTTTATTAAATCTAATTTCGAATGGCATATAATAAACTACTATTTTTAAATTTAAGAAAAAAGAAGAGAAAACTCAAAGTTAAATTTGAAAGAAAAAAAAAAAGAAAAAAATATAGATGTAAAAGGGATAAAATATATAAGTGCAAAATCACACCCTGATACTTTTTTTTTACAAAAAGGAATTTTAATTTTATAACAAAAATTATATCTCAATTCTAAAGAAATTTATAAGACATTAAATGCCAATGTAATTAATGCTTCTTCACTTTGCAATTATTTAAAAAAAAAAGCTAGACTTGAAAATATCAGAAAACACGCATTCTCTTTTATTTAGTGTTTATTTCCGCAAATTTAACCAGAAAATGAGCACGCAGACAAGTTAACTGTAACTCAACCAATAAAGATATGAGATAAGTAATAATACTATATTAGGGATCAAAAATCTCAAAACAAAATTGCTAACTTACCAAGTATTTGACTTCAGCTAAGAAAACCTCGATAAAGCACAAAGTTTTATGTTAAAAAAAAATGAGACACACCGAACCGAATACTGTGATCGAAAAGGCACAACACAAACAAGGCGTGTAAAAATCTGCGAAACGTCGCTAAAAAATGAATATTTTCTTACGCAGAAAAGCAAGTTACCGACATCAATTCACGTGTGCAAATGTGATTACAGCAAGAGCGAATCGCGTTTTCCGCAATTATTTACATGAAAGATGAGTCAAAAGAAATAAATTACACTAGAGAGAAATAATAGAAAGTCGTAAAATCACCCAACAAAACCAGCACGGATGGAGCACCATAAAAAAAACGGAGGAGGAGGCGGGTACGACTATACTGAACGCAGGTGAGAGCGAATGTCCGTTCTTTTCTCCACCCCTTTTTTTGTTTTTTTTATTTATTTCTTTTTTCATCGAAACGCATGTATAAAAATTATATTAAATGAACCGGTCACTCCTTTAAGAAGTTAACATTCATAACGAAGCGAAGTGGATAAACAAGCGCTGTGGACCGACACCATCTGAATTTTTATTTGTAGTGGAAAAGCGAATATGAACGCTACCATTGGACACGCTTCGTTAAGAGCTGGTAGAGGGAGGATCAAGAAATACAACGCGGATATTAAACCTTGCTAACGCGCATCACAGAAGCGGCTCCTTCGGTGACACCATCGTTCATACAGAGGCCGATTCGTATCAAACTTTTTTTAAAAAATAGGGATGCTTACAACAAAACCATTTTCATCATAGTTTTCTGTAAGGCTCTAATTGGTTTGCAATGAAAGCATTATCGCTGATTATTAAATTTCGATAATATTTTAAATCAGTGATCGCCAAACGTATGACGCTTCTGGGCTACCGTACTATTTTTTAATCCTACCGTTAAATCTTACTACCAACCAAAAGAAATACCAATCGCATTTCGAAAAAAATATTACATTTGTTTATTGCCCATAAACTTGCATTTGTAGTAAATATGAAATCAATATTACTTAAATTTTATGTAACAAAAAGCGTAGTTAGCATTAATTAGTAAATATAATGACAGCTTTTATTAGATTTATTTTGTGGCCGCGGTAGACTAGTGATAAGGGACTCGTGGCCAGTGTGTCATGAGTTCGAGACTAGTACCGCTGAAGACCCACCGTGTAGGGGAGCGATGCACGTTAAATCTGTAGAGATCTCAAACGCCCTCCAGTTGGTGTGGTGGAGTAGTTAGGAGAAGGGATGCCAGCCCAGGTGTCTTCCTCATCACTTGACCATGGCCGAAAATTACGAGATCCGTTGCCAAAAGCCCTCTAGCTAAACAGTGCGACGTTAATATTCACGCACTCAATCAGACTTATTAACTCTAATAATAAGAATAGAACACTGAATAACGTGTTCTTTTCGCGATTCTTACTAATCCTCAAGGGTAAATATTTTCATGACGTTATATGACTATAAAAACGCTTTCTGCAAAGGACCCGCGATTTATGTTAGTGAAAATGGTATTTGAAATCAAATGAAGTTGGAAGTTGTAAAGAATTTATATAGCGATTGTTGTCATGGTGACGCTAAAGCGTTAGATATAAAACAGTTGAAGCTACCGAGGTTCAAGTAAAAGGACCACCGAGGGGTCAATTTGGGACGATTAGTAGTGCTAAGGATCCAGAATTCTAGATAAGTATTGAATTAATTATTACAGATATTTAAATTAGTAATTAGTCCCACGGCTCCTTTAGCTTAGGTCGAATTTAGAATAAATTGATGTCATAATAAAAGTGTTTGTATTGTAAAAATGTCTCTTCCTATGGTGCATTCTGACACTTCCACGGGCGAGAGTTCACAACTTATTTTTGCCATGAACAAGTTTGAAGTCATGAACAACAAGTCGGAAGAGCAGGAAGTGGTTACCATTCGAATACAGTTGTCCAAGTGTTCGTCAGTGAGTCTGTTTGTGAGTACTTATTTTTAATTAATTTCGTACTGGGAAACGAAATCTCAGATATGTAGAGCTGACCATTGCCTTCCCTTTGAGACAAACGTGGACAAAAATTCGGTATTTTTCTTCAGGAACAAGAGGTCAAATATTTTCAGAGCTTGAAAGAAAGGAGATTTTACAGATAAATAATTTTGAAAATCAGTCACTTCAAACTCCACTGCAGCATTGTCTTCATGAAAATCAAAATTCTCCATGACACAAATATAGAGCTTTTCAGCATCAATCTCAATAAAAAGCGATTGTTCAAACTGAGCAACAATTGAAATAAATCCTTTTGAAATTTCGGAAGATTTTGTTAATTTCACTTATCAAATCTGGAACAATTTCAAGTGGTGGCTCAGTGGTGGAATCAAGGTTAGTCTCAAACGGAGCGTTACGCGAGCTACTAATAACTTACAGTCGATGGTTTGGCGATCACTGTTTTAAATGATTGTTTGGATCAAGAGACATAATGAGCATTAAAAACCGTAAACGTGCAATATATCAGTGTGATTTCGGATATTCTATTACAGGAAGATTGGTTAATTCTGATCACACGCACATACTTTAACAATGATTTGGGCGTTAGGACAGAGATTTAATGGAACATTCATCACAGTTTTGCTAACATTTTTATGTTCTTTAATTTCAGTAGTTTGGACCATCTATAAAGAAAGCATCTTAGGAGCTAATTTGAATTTCGTCTTAAACATTTATTCGATGCTCCTGTTTCTCAACAATTTTCACTATAATTGGCGAATTTATTGTTTTAAACTTTGAAACACTAATATATTTGAAGTACATAAATTACTAAAAATATTAATTTTCTTTTACTAACGATTTTACCATTTTGTTGTTTAAGCCATTTCCAGAAGAATCATTTCAAAAGATGTTCATATTTCTGTAAATTCTTAAAGAAATATGATGTAGTTGTGTTTGAAATATCTCTAACAAAATTAAAACCTATTACGTTTTACATGCCTTTTTAAGAATATTTAAATGTTCCAAAAAAAAACAACCATCAGAAGTATAAATAATTTTGGAATCATTTTGTTTGGTGCTTTTCAAATTGTTGAATTATCTTCAGTAAAGTTATTAAAAATAAGGGATTAATAACACTTATGGCGTTGTAAAGCTAATCTTTGCCTAGCTAAAAAAAAAAAAAAAAAGAAACGAAAAGAAAAGAAAATTTCTTGAGTGATTTAAAGATTTAAAAATTATTGTAAATACATATACATATATTTGAACTAAATTTAATGAAATCATTGTAAAAAAGTGATTCACTTTAATTATAGTTAAAAATATGTCATTTGTTTCTTTATGAATAAGATTAAATTATAATAAGAAAAATATTGATTATAACATTTTCTTATTATTGAGGAAGTGAGGGGCGAGGGTAACTTTCATTTACATTTTAAACAATGATTTCACACTCTGTGGAATATGAACCAATTTTTTTAAAAAAAAAAACAGCATGTAGAAATCTGTGAATTTTTTTTTTAAATATCCCAAAGAATAATTTTTTTATTTGAACCAATTTCAGCGAAACTAACCGCAGAAAATTAAGGGTTTTTTTTTAAATACTCAACAATTTTTCATAGTCTTAATAATTAAATATTACTTCACTTACGTTCTAAAATAGTACCTTATATATTTAGATGTTTCAAGTATGACAGTTCTGATTAATTAATGCTATATATAAAGAAAAAAAGCTCTCAAATAGATGTTATATAATAAGTGACACTAATTATTAAAAATATATCTATGTCAGAGTTTATACCAATAATAATATAGACTTAACTTTAAGTACATTAAATAATTTTGCCTTAAAGTTTGAAAAAAATATATTATTTTTATTCGATATTCCTAGTTTATCTAAACTAGAAACATTGAAAATCTACAAACTTGAAAAAAAAAAATACTTTATCATTAAATTTTTCTCTATTTTTCGTTCAAATAAAACTAACATGTTACTCACATCGAAAAAATAACTATACGTTGTGTTCAATACTACAATACTACACGCAGTTGTGGGCCTGCCAGCTGGTTCTTTTCCGACATAAAAAATATACGTTTTCATGAGTTTCTTTTTGAAAATAACAAGCGATAAGAAAATCTTCAAGATAAGGTTAGAAATTTATCTACTATTCTTGATAATTTAAACAATATTTAAAGAGAATCAATGAACTTCATCAATTTTTGGGAGCAGAAAATTTTGGTTACATTTTACAGAAATCTGAAAATCTGCCAGAGATATTTGTTTCACAAATCTTGTTTATCAAGTGAATTATTAGGATTAACAATACATAGACAAAATAATAAACTTTAACTCTTATGTGTATAGAAACTATTTTTCTTCTCTAACTCTCTCTAAAATTTCTTTTTTTAGTAGAATTCGTATTAAATTTTAAATGCTAAAAAAACTTTATTTCAAATTTGACACTTCTTTATCAGAAAAACAAATAAATCAAAATACCTATCTTCCATTTGTCTTATTTCTTTAAGGTGCCATTGAGCAATAGATTAGAATAGATGATAAAAACAGAAGTTTTTGCCAGAGAAGATATAAATGTTCCCTGTTAAAAATGTATTTTCGAAGATGGGCTAAATCATATTTTTCTGATTTTCGAAAATACTTTTTTCAACGAAGTATATTTATATCTACATATACAAAAACTTTTGTTTTTCACATTTATTTTTTTGTTCACAGATTAATTTAATTCTATAGTTTTATATATATTCTTTTTCTTTCTTTTTTTTCAATTACACTAGCAATGAAGTATACATAAACTAGGACTAATTATTACTACTTATTTTTGAGTTTTATGATTGCTTCATAAAAATAAACTTCGAAGAAGGAAAAAAAATTCAAGGCAACGAACAATAAAAAATTGATATTACAAAAAAAAAAAAGTTACAAAATTAATAAAAATTAAAAAATATAAATAACTATACGCTTGTTTCTATAATAATCCTGACGAACAAGCTCTTAAATAATTTAGAGCTAAGCTGTATCAGTTTTTGAAAAATTCTTGCAGCTCTTTTCAATAAATAACTATTACTTTGGGTATAAAAAATATTCTCGTTTTAATATAATTTTTTGTGTTAACAGAAATACTAGTCTAATAAATTTCCTGCAAAAAAATTCATTAAATAATTTTGTTACTTATTTAAAAAGCTCACTTAAAGATGTATAGCCTACAACATTAATTAACATTTTTTTTCACACACTGAACATTATTCTTCATAAAAAAAGCAATATTTACATCTTACCATGACAATGAAATTTTTAAGATAAATAGATAATTTTTATCTTAGAATGCAATTAATACTGAAGCGAATTCTAAGAAAGTCAAAATATATTCAATGACAATTACGTCAATCTGGTTGGTTCACCTACCGCTATTCCTCGAGAAACGAATTTCTTTATGTTTTATCCTCGAAGAATAAAATGATTTCAACAGACTCGTTTTCGCTTCAGTCATAAATCACCTGCAAGTCAACAAAACATCTGTCCTTTTTTACCAACAATAGCACTCATATCGAGCACTTGTTTCTAAAAACAATTGTGTGATAGGATCACATCAAAGATATTCTCTTACAAAAAGCATTTTATTTTTTGAGTGTCTTAAGCTATTAATTAAAATCTAAATAAATAATTAGTACAATAAAAATATTTTGAAACTTTTACAGCGATTCTAACAGTTTGAAAATTAATCAGTATATGATTATTAAAATTGGATCTTGCATGACGGCCGTGATTATCTTTTTTGAAAGAAAATTTTTATTGCGATAAATCTACAAAGCAATAAAATTCAGTAAAATTTCCTAGAATAATTTTTTTTATTATTTATTTATTTACTTGAAATCGCAGGATTTTATGTATAAACAGCACGCACACAAGAATTTTTCAAGGAAGAGGGCAGGATCAAAAGTCCACCATTTTCGTATCATATTCCAAACCACCTCTAAACATATTCTTCTGATGTTATCGATTGTCGGGAGAATTAGCATTATTAATAAAATAAATTATTAATAACAATTAAATTTTACGTTCCATATACATAAAATTACAATAAATCTCGAAAAAAAATCAAGTTCTATGGGGAGGGGAGGATTTGGACCCACGAACCTACCCCCCATTTGTGCACAACTGTGTATAAGACAAAAAATATATTTAGAATTTTGATAATGAAATGAATGTTTCAGTTGAAATTAATCAAAATTAATTCTGAATTTAATAATAAAAAATACTGTGAATAATCAAAAGAATTTCCATATTTTTTTTTATCAAATATTAATTTGGCGTTACTTTAATGTTTAACTTTCTTTTATTAATCTAAAAATAAACGAGCACTATTTCCAACAAGAAAAAGTAAAAACCCCATAAAATGCAAAATTGTGCACACAATAAATATTTTTGAAAAATGTGCCACCCTTATTTTGAACATAACTGAAGCACCTGAACTGAAAATACCTGAATATATAAATATCTGGCGACCACTGAACATTAAAGAATTATGACACTCCCTCAAATATAAATATCAAATCATTACTAATGTTATCAGGGAAGTAGACTATAAGCCAATAAAGAATCAACAAATTGCGAAAGCTGTTACTGCGATAGTGAGTCAAAAGATAAGGAGTGTACGTGGATTCCCGATTATATTTGGTAATATCCGAGTAAATAGAAGCGCCGTACTCATCTAAGTGGAAAATCATCCACAAAAGCGTACAAATTTCATCCACGAAAACTCATCCTTAAGAGAGATACTTGAAGCTCTCTTAAACTATTTCCTTGATACATTCATTCAGTTTGGAAAAAAGTGGATGAAGCATAACCTTGTAACATCCTGTAGGGTGCCGAAGCATATTTTCCATAGAGTAGGAGATTTAAAGAATTTCAGTGACTAAAAAACCCTCATGCGTTTCAAAAAATCCTTTTGAACTCACCGAATACACTATGTAACATGATTCCACTATCTCTTTTACCCATACTTTTGGAGAAAACACAACGGCAAGATTTAAGATTTGCTCCATAGCTTTAAGAGGTACCGAAAACAACTTCATTTTACCCTAGCATTTAGTACAGTAAGAATTTCTTCTCCTCCAAGGATACAACAACCTCGCATTGGATTATTAGAAATGCTACAGTTTTAACTTTTCAAGTGCTAGATCTAGCTCAGCGTTTCTCAAACTGTGGGGCGCGCCCCCCTTGGGGAGCGCGATAACCTTACAAGGCGGGCGCGAGCATATCAAAGAGTCAAAAATAAAGGATTAAAAAATTGCAAATTTACTGAAAGGAAGCAAAACAAAATACATTCTGACATAATAAAAAAAGTAAAATACACATTTACGTTGTTATAATATATTTACAAATGCATCTGTAGTGCATAATGTATTTGATAATTAATTTATCAATACTAAGTTAAGAACAAGATTAATAATTACTAGTGATTAATAATTACTTGTCATACACAAAATTTAATACTTATCTTGATAATTTGTACGGTTTATAATTAAAGTCATATTGTAGCTTTAGCATGTAGCTTTTAGTACGTTATTTTTGAAATCAATACATTGTTAATGTATGGAGGGGGGCGCGATGAAAATTATGATTGAAAATTGGGTCGCAAGTATTGAAAGTTTGAGAAGCACTCATCTAGCTCGTTATCAAATACAACGTAACTCGAATTATATAATTACTATCAAAATTATAAACAATAATATAGCGAAACTTTTGTAAACATCACAAGAATAAACACTTCCCGTGTTTGAAACCATATATGTATATAAACTTAGGTTTAAATATAATAGAAATAGGATGACGAAATAATGGAATGGTTTGTTTTTTAAATGTTTCACTTATTATTAAAGAGAAAACATCTGCCAAGTGTATATAATTCTAAATTACAAAAACCAAAAGTTCCATCTCTTTTTCCACCAATTTTTATCACAAAAGTATTGTAATGTTTTATTACGAGATGTACCATATGTCTTTGTTATACAAATTTATTTATTTAACGAAAAAAAAAAAAACTTCTCTTGTTCTTTTTTTTTTCTTTTCTTATTTTTTTTATTTAAAATTATACTTTATACTTTTTAATACTAAATTTAATTTTCTTAAGTTGTATTTTCAATTTCTCATTTACCAGCGATTCAAGACTTTTTTTTTTCTTTTTGCCTTAAACTTTTTTATTCAATTACACAATAATCAATATGGAGAAATATGGAAAGCAATATGGAAAAAAAAAAGTAAATAGAGCTATATTACGTCTTTGCAATGCTGCAACAAAAATAATGAAAACTTTTAGAAGCTCTTTGAGACCGAATTCTTTAAAGAGAAGACATAACTGGAATGAAAGCAAAATTGGAAGTAAATACGTGTTATTGAAATATGACAACTTTTACTACTTCTTAAAATAGATTTTTTTCTTACTCTGACAATCTTATTGAAACTAAGCAAATGTTCTATTTTGATGTTCTTTTTACTAATTTTTACAAATAATAAATGATAATACAGCCTTTTGCTGATTTTTTAAGGGGAAAAAATGAGTAAATCTATTTATGATATCCTTTACAAAAATCAAAAAAAATCTCTCAAATAAAATATATTTAAAATTTACTTATAACCTTTGAGATGCTTAAGAATATTGTTGCCTTTTTTCTGTAAAAGTAACATAAACTGAAATGTAAAAATTAATTCAAAAATTCAAATGGATTAATTGATTTTCAATTTTTAACTTTATAATATAAACAGAAATTCCAAAGATTCATCTACCTCCAATTTAAATTAAAAAACGGTAAACACGTTTCCTTACAAAGCTTTCACAATATGAATTCGTATGAAGAATTAGACAATTAATGAGCCCTTGTGGTAATCTGTCCCACACTGCTTCAACGATGCTGTTTTCAGGTACTGAATGGTTCTAGGAGGGAAAAGACGAGTCGCAATTGTCTTCCTAACAGCATCCACTGTATAATACTATACACTGTATAATACATACTGTATAATACTATACTGTATAATATATATGTAATATATTGTATAAGGTTAAAACCTCTGGAGATCTAGTTCAGATAATCCAGTGAATTTAGATATCCTCCCTCGCCAAGAAGACAACATTAAAATTCTTCAGAGAGAGAGTTAACATAAATAAATTTCCTAGAGGACACTCCGAAAGAAGACACATATTGCGAAATCAGTTTAGGAGTTAACCCTGGAGCCAACCATGTACACGTGCCAGTCGATCAGATGAATATATCCACTTTCCAGAAATATGACCACCAGATGAGCCCTATGTGAATGAGCATTGCCAACCTTAAAAGAAATCAGGGCCAACTGTTCCCTTAATGAGGCGAAGATAGAGCTCAAAAATGTTTTCACCATACCTCACAACGGTAACAGAGCCTTTGCAAAAATCATGGAGGTCTGCGCTAACATCCAACTTTCCTGCCCAAACCATCAAACATTTTGCTGCCATATCAATTTCTTCCTAAAATGATGGAAGAAATGTGACACAGGCCCTTGATTCCTTCCGGGTGAAAGTACGGAGATAATCAAAGTTTAGACTGAATCTGAATTCATCAGTGAATAGATGGGTTTCCCACTAACCCCTACTTCAATGTGACTGTTCTCTGCATAATGCTAAGCGGACTCTTCTGTGCAGAGAGGCGAGAAGGGTGAAAAGAGCAAGTTATCTTGCAAACAGATATCTCTCAGATAACCTTTTGAAAACAGAAACTCATGAAACTCATGTTCCTGAAGCTACATAAGGCTCATGAGACAGATGAAAAGTTGTATGTTACGCCTAGTTATTTTGAACAGATATCAATCTTAATTGGCTGTTGAGATTTTTGGACAACCTTCATGAGCTTTCTCTCTACGAACCAGTCTCACTCCAATCAACGCTGGATGTTACATTAAAAGTCTGTACCTTTTAATCTTCATAAAATGAAAGGGTAAAAAAAGAAATGTCACCAAGGTATCCAAACGATTAAAACGCAGGAATTCGCGCATGCGCTTACAAAGCATTATCCTTTCAACGGAAACAATGCTACATATGCTAAACAGATCATTACAGATGCTAAACGTTTAAATAAAACTATTTATTCTTAATGTTTTGCTTTTAAAAAAAATTACAAATATTCAAAATACGATCTAATTATACATAAACAAAGACTTTATCGGATGAGCATCCAACAGAAAAACAGAAAATATATGTACAAACAAAGCATGGAAAAATTAGTTTGATAACGATATTTTCAGTAATGAAATACAGACTCACTCTTAAATACAAAAGGTCAACTATAAATACAGTTAAACAAGTTTTTCAAGCCACCATTTGGCATCTTTCGCATAGTATATAAAACATTTAATTATTTTATATAGACTATTATTGCTTTAAAAGAGTTTCATCACCACATTAGCTTAATAAAGCTCTTCAACTCTATATATTCTCGCTGATTTCTAACTTCCTTAAGGAAAATTTTGAAAAATCAGAATTGATCAGAAAAAAAAATGTGTTTTTCAAATGCATTTTTTAAATCAAATTTTACGCTATAAATATTTTTTTAAAAATTGCCCTTCAAAAATAAACAAAACATTAAATAAATTGCAATAGAGTAATAATATAAACAGTACAGAATAATAAGCTGAACGATGTATTTGTGGAATTCTACTTTATTTCACTCATTTAAATTTTAAACTGTATAAAAAAACTTTCAATATCTTAAAAACCTTACAAATTTAGTAAGGAATACAAAATTGCGTGAATCCGAAGGAGGAAAAAAAACTAATTTCATACACGAATTAAAATCTTTCACATAATACAGCTAACATAATATTTTTGAGGTGCCACTAACAACACATCTGAATAAGATATAAATAAACGCAAAAAAATTTATAGGTAGAATATAAAATTTGTGAAAAATATTGACAGTTGGAAAGAATACATAAATCGTGAAAAATATTGACAAAAATCACGGATCGGGCAAAAATAATTCTGTATGGCATTATTCTTTGCAAATAATAATTTAAAGTGATATAGTGAAAATAAAAAGAACTGGAGAGAACTAGTACTTCTCCAAATATGTCGAAATAACCTCATTTTATTTCTAAGACATCTAGCAAGTTCTAATAACGTCCAATTTTTTAAAGTTAATAGTAGGTAAAAATATGTGCATGCGTGTGTAAAAAAGGGGGGATGGAAAAGAAAAATTTAAACATAATTTCTAAAAAGTCCATTAGCTGTCAGAAATCTTCTTAAATACATTTTTGAATCCTAATTAATATGATTTACTGCATATTAGTGCAAAAACGACACGGCCCGAACTGCTGTTCTTTCGTATTTGATTTTTAGTTGCGAATTTTAATTTCAATTTCGGATTATAAAAATTTATCTACAGAAAAAAAATCCTCTAACAGTGTAACAATAGAAAGTATTGTCAGAAATATATTGCCATGTGTTTCTAATAGAATGTTATTTAGAAAAAAATAGTCTTATGAATTAAAGAAAATGTTTTATTCATTACTTAGAATGTTTAGAACTAAAATAATTTTACTGATTGTATGACCTTTAGTATATTTTGCTTCTACGAGATACTCTCTATCTTTAATAATTAATAATCCTATGCTATAGTAATACACTGGACTCCAAAAATTAAGGAACAACGTGTTTTTCGATGCTCACCGTAAAAAAAACGACAGTAACAATAAAATTTATAGTTTAGATAAACGATAAAAACGAACTTCATACAAATTTATGCAAAAACAATAGCTACTACCTTTTTTAATTGGAAAGAACAAATATCTATGAGTGAAAGAATATGCATGTATCAGGCTTTCGTAATTACGCGTGTAACTTTTGTGGACTTCAAACTTTTGTAAGCAGATTTGTTGACAATAGGTAGTGGGGTCTCGCAATGTATGAGAGAAGCCGTTTGCCCGATTCATTAGGGTGGAGGGCGGTCGGATGGATGGAAATTGGGTTGCCACAGGCTGATGCAGCTAGGCGTCTTAATTTGTCTCGTAGTGTGGTCCACCGTCTCTGGAATCAATATCAAACCGAAGGCATCTGTATCCAGAAGGCACGTTCCAGGCCGACCACGAGCTACAACATCTGCAGGAGACCGTTTTATCGCTCTTTCGGCCCGTAGGACCGTAGGAGAAAAAGGATTTCTGTGCTGCAACTTGTTGCAGACCACTCAATAGCATCAGGGAGAAGAATATCCGCTAGTACGGTGCAAAGACATCTTCACAATTCATGCAAGGCGATGAGTTGTGTGTGTACCGCTCAACAGACGACAGAGAAGGGCCCACTTATCTTGGACAAGAAAGAGAACACCTTTTCTGGACCAGACAGCGATGGGCTTCTGTACTCTTTACAGACGAGTCCAGTTCCCACTGGAGAGCGATTCAGGATGTCTGCTCATCTGGAGGGAACGAAGCACCAGATATCATCAATCCAACACTGTTGAAAGACACAATTACCGAGGTGGTGGAATAATGGTTTGGGCAGGGATCTCACTCGGTGGTCACACTGACCTGCATGTGTTCCAAGGAGGAACTCTGACTGTTGTGAGATATCGGGATGAGATCCTTAATCCATGTGTCCACCCGTATGCCGGTGCAATTGGCAATGACTTCATTCTGATGGATGATAATGCACGACCTCACCGAGCGGTAATTGTTGAGGAATATCTTGAGGGTCTTAGTTTGGAGCGAACAGAATGGCCAGCTCAATCTTCAGAGTTAAATCCGATAGAGCATCTTTGGGACTATCTTGGTAGACAGGTTACTGCTTTAAGTCCTCCTTCAAGGTCTTTAGGAGAGCTAGAACAAAGCTTACTCCGTGTCTAGTCTTCGCTTTCCATTTCGGTAACCGACAACTTAAGTGACAGCATGGAAATTCGATGCCGCCAATGTATTCAAGCTAGGGGTGGGCATATTTCTTATTAAAACCCATTTATTTATGTTTCTATGACATTTTACCTCATAAAACTGTGATTATTATTTTTTTCCCAGAATGGACCTTTCCAGGGAGATTGCCTTTATTGAATTTTTGTTATGTTAACTTCTATCTTGCAGTCAATACATAACAGTTTTGTGCACATGTCATCCAAATTTGATGTTTCTACATTCATTCATTTGCAAATAAGGCGCAAAAAAAAAAAAAAAACGGGTTTTCCTTAACTTTTGGAGGCCAGTGAATTAGCACTACACGATTAAAAAATTCGAAAAAAATATGTTAAAAATTAGAACAATTATTTGCATAAAATTCTAAATGTCACTTTTTTCTAAGGTGAAGAAAATACCCTTTTAAAAAGAAGAATATTTCACATATTAAATAATGAATATAAACTGTTCTTGCTTTGGATAATATTTCCTTGCATTATATGTTATATGTTTGTTATGAACGTTTGGTCCTATAACGTTAAAGTGTAGAAAAATGCTTTAAAAAATTCGAAGAACACTTTTATTTTTGTTAGGCTAAGCTGCGCTAGCATCAAAATGTCGCAACTAGTCTGATGCCAAAATACGAACTGTTGCCAATCCGGTAATCTGAAGAAGGTTACAAAGAAATTGCTTCTAGATTTAGGAGTATAAATATAAATACGGTTAGTTTACATAAAATACAAAATATAGTAAATTATACTTGCCTAAATATAAAATTATGAAATTCCTCTTAAAGATTAATTATTTTTCAAAATATAATGTTCTATAATTTTATTATATTTTTGTTTATAACGCACTTGGCTCGTGCAGCCATCAGTTGGCAACGAGTTGTGAAGTTGTTTTCACAACATGTTTAAAATGTCGTTTAAACGGGAGGAAAAAATTTATTTTTCTTCATACGCAAGCACAGCAGAAGCATCGACAGAATCTCAAAAGATTTCTTATATAATTTCAAATATTAAAATAAATTAATAAAATAAATAAAAACCACTTTTACTTAAAAACTTATGAAGTATTTTTAAAGAAACCATTCCAACCTATTCCACTTTTTATTAAAAAGAAACATCAAAATAATGCCATAAAAATTTTCCTTGACACCAACTACTGAAAAACGCGGATTGTAAATAACAAAATAATCCGCATTAACTAAGGCTACCATTAACAAACCCAAAACAAATAAAACAGGAAACGAAAAAAAATATGTCCCTATATAGTAAACAAAAACGAGTATTGGATCGGAAGAACAATTCTTACACAGGCGTTACGAAAGTGTCATTACTAACGCTAAGACAATCTGGCGGCATAATCAAGCACCCATATCTCCCTCCTTTGTGTTTTCAATGCAAACAAAATACACAGGATTATCATCATCTCACCTGCCCTCTTCACAAATATGTGATCAGCTTGTAAAAATGATTAAATGTATATTTGAAACGATATCCTATTCGCTATAAACAAGTTAAGAAAAATTCAAAGCGAGAAATATTAGTAAAACAAGCAAGTTGATGCCACTCCTAATAAGTTCAACATTTCCTGTTTTAGATTATTTAATATTTGTGTCGCGTTTGTTTATTTATTTTGAATCTGGTAATAGAATTTTAGTTAAGTAAGTTTATGCGATATTTTAAATGTGGTCAAGTTTTACGCTAAGAAAAGAAATGTATAATATTTTAACTTTACGGAGTGTGTGCTCAAATAATTAGTTATTTCACATGTAAATAGCATCATTAATTCATAACTGTAAACAGCTTGATTTATGTTGCGTGTCGAAGAAAAATAAAAGAATATTGAAATCGAAGAATAATAATTTCTCGAGTCACAACACAAGTAATAAATTGTCCATTACTTGTTTTAATTGTATAAATACATTTTTCTTTTATAAAACAAAAACTCAAATCTTACAGAGACTTTATTTAACACGAAAAAGTGAAGGAGAATTTTCTCTGAAGCATAAAAAAAAGCTTATATGATAAAACCAATGGAGTGCTTAATTTAATCAAGATCAGTTTTCACATGAAAATATGAGAACTGTTAAATAAAGCAAAAAAGTACTGCATTTGAGTTATTGAACTCTATTATGGTAATTAGATTCAAATCCATAGCTAAAGAAATGTACAGATCAGATGACAAGGCTGGCAATTCAACTGGTACCCTACTTTTTCAAGACTTTGAACCCTGGCATATTTAATTATTTTATGCTAAGTTTTCCAAAGAACGAGTTTAACTAACAAGAATTTATGTGTCCTTTCTAAAAAAATGTTTCAATTGAATAAAATATTAAAATAAATTTTTCATTGGAACAATATACTTTTAAAATTAAGTTCATTATTGATGAAAGCAGACATAAAATGTAACATATACAAAAAAAAATTATTAGCTGCCAATTTACAGGTTGCTAAAATAACAATGGTGGCTAAAATTAAAAAATTTCGATACATTAGTTTGTTCATTTTGTACATAACAGACTAAGAAATTTAGAATTAATAGGTTTGTTGAACATAAATTTCGAGCATGTTCATTTAAATTTTATAATGAAAATTTATTTAAAAATAGATATAAGGAGAATAAAAGTGCGTAATATACATACACTAAATCAGAGGTATTTAAACACGAATACGTGAAACATTTCAAAGAAATTTCATACAACAACAAAAAATGGAAAAAATACCTACAATGCACAATCTTCCCCTAAATCCCCCCGAAAAGCTTATATATAATTCTTCAAGCAAAAGAAACGAACAAAAGAATTGATCTATATTGAAACGGCAAACGTGCGATACTAACTAATTTTCACATACAGGGGAAAAAGTATATACTATGTAAAATCCTCAAAAAAATCACAATCGAGAAGCTGATGTTGGAATGGCAATTGTCTTTACTATGATAAACCATACTATACATTCGTCCAACGTAAATAAGTTTTTGACAAAAATTCGTATTTTCGAAAGGAAATGAAAAAATTTTCAAAGGAAATAAATTCTAAAAAAATTGATCCTTTTAAACAAATTATTACTTCAGTTACAATCTAATGAGCGTTATTTTCTTACCTTTGGAAAAAAAAGAAAAAAGGTTCTACAACAGAATTAGTAGAAACTGTTGCTGCATATAGTACTTATGCGTCAAATGTACATAGTCTCAACATATATAATCAAATACATAGTTTTAATGATTCTGTAAGATCAAACCTTAAACTATTTTTACAAGCACCACAAATTAAAATAAAAAAGAAATAAAATAAAAATGCATTGAAAGATTGTATAATTTAGAACGTGTACGATTTTTAGTTTTGATCAAGGATTACATTAGTCTTAAATTCATGCCTCAGAAGCGCACTGAAAACCATATTGCAGTAAACGTTGTTACGTGTTTTATGAAAAGATATAAGATGTTAACCAAGCCGATATAAAATTTCCCACCAGAAAAAAATTCTCTTTTGTCATGGATAAATATGCTTTGATTTAGCAGCCTTGCAAGAATTGAAGAAAAAAAAGGACAAATCTCTCCACTTGAAAAAAAAACTTTACTCCATTACTTCTGCGCGATTATTACTTTTCTCATACTTACTTCAGCAGCAAAACATAACCTTAAATCATTAGAGTTTGTGCCTTATTTACAACGGTATTATATTTATTTATATTCCTTTTATTTCAGATAGCTGAACCGTTTGCACTTGAGAATCTTTTTTCAAAAACAGTTGTAGTGTTTTCACACACAAGATACATATGATTCATTTAAGCAAACAGATTATAAGATGGCTGATAGCAGTTGTTGTGGACAAACAAGGCATAGCTTATTCTTTATTTTGAAATAATTTTTTAAAATTATATAACGATTAATCATCACGACGGATGAAGTGTTTTTAATTCATAATAATCTTCATAAATTCTATTTCAAAAGTGGGAAAAGTATCAAAATTAAGAATAAAATACGTTTGAATTTTTTATGCAGAAAATGGAATATCGTTATTATCTACTGAATTATTCGTAATTAGGTTATAAACAGGCGCAAATTTCAAGATATTAGGAAATAACTGAATATAAATAACATTTTAAATAAAATATAAATACATATGTTATGCAAATTTCAAGAAGTCAATATTAAATGTAAAAAGAAATAAAAAGAACGTCTATATATATATATAGGTCTGTACAAACTAAGACAAAGAAATTTCCAAATATGGTTTATTTACTAGTTTTTTTTATGTTTTAAATTAGAGTAAACGGTATTTATTTTTTAATTAAAACTTAAAATAAACATGTTTTGAGGCATAAAATTATACGAGTAATAGAAAATTTCATAAATAATGACGCTTCTTTAAAATAAAAAATAAAAAATAATAATAAAACAAAAAAATTTAAAAAATGTCATTTATTCTCATTGACTAACAATAAGAATCGTTATGATATTTAATTTAATGTTACATTTTTATTTATGAATATTAATAATAGTAACACTTATCTCATAATATTTCAGAATTTACTAAGAAATGAGCCAAAAACAAATTTATTTATTTATTTTGAAAAAAATGAAATGGTGATGAGTGTGTTGGCTTGAAAATAATTGCCAAGAATTAATTCGGAAAATTGTAATCGTAGATGTGATGAAAATTAATTGTTCTTTGCAATTTTTCAACAAAAAAAAAAAATTACATTCATTATTTAATTCCATTCAATATATTCAATATACTGTTGCATTCATTATTTAATTCCATTCGAGAGAAAGAAATTATTTCAAAAATCTTATTGCTTTTTAATTACTGGTTCCTACTTTTGTATAATCGAAATATATTTCTAAGAACATATATGGTACATACATTTCGGTACATGTTACCAAAATATTAATCGTCAGAATTACTTCATTCAAGATATTTTTTAAACATCTCTAGAATTAGAATGAGGATACATCGATTTACAGCTATTATATGAATGTTTCGTTTTTTATCTAACAGTCCAAAGACGAACCCAGGATTTTAGATTCGCCATTGAACTGTTTTGGATATTTTTGTATCATGAAACGTCTCGAAATTTTATTAATTGAGGGAAATAGTAGTGATTTGTACAAATAACAATAATTCTGGTTTAGCTGAGGAGAAGGGAGGGAATACAGCCCCATAACCTATTCCTTTGATTCGTAACTGTTACAGTCAGTTTATAAATAATTTTAAAAATCAACAGATATTTAATTTAATTTTAACTGTTTAATTCAATTAATTAAACTACAAATGATTTCAATGTAGATGCAAGGCATTGTAGAACTCCAGTCTTTAGACACAGTTCAATCAGAAGATCGAATGACGGTTGAGAATTTGACAGAAGGCATCAGTTTAATTGAAAAAGGGCTACACACATACACAACACACACACACAAATTTTAGAAAATAAAAACTCCCAACGATCAGCTTTTCTTCCCCCAACGAAACAAGGAATAAAAAAGATTTTAATAATCAATTTTTATTATATTTTATTAAACATTTTTTTTTCTATATTATTATTTTCTTTCGTCTCCGGCCCCAAACTAAAAATAATTTATAAGTATTTAAATGCGAAATCATACTCCGACTTACGCGGTTATCATTCAGTCTCTCACCTATCGCGTTAAGTTCGGTGTATTACTGTACGACAAAAAAACTGACTATGACCACTCGGCTAGGGGAGCCACCACAAATTATTCGTGTTTAGTCACTTTTCATTTTAATTTTTATATTGTCTTTTAAAAAATACCTCCACAAAAGTACAAATTTATAACAAGATATAAAAAATAAAACCGATTTACTTTTTCGCTATTTTTTTCAAATTTTTATCAATTTTACTTGAAAAAGCGACTTAAGAAAATGCATTAACTGGCATCATGAAATACTTATCAAGAGTATACAGCACTGCTAATATAAATAAGTTTAGAATATTAAAAAAAAATTTGAGGCGTATTTTATCTGTAAGATTGATTGATTGATTGAATACTAACGTCGCACTGTTTAGCTACACTAGGGCTTTTGGCGACGGACCAGGTAATTTTCCACCATCGTCAAGTGTCGTCCACGTCACTTGACCATGGT
>BMAV01001801.1:76891-96526 GCA_019973955.1 Trichonephila inaurata madagascariensis
ATTGAATCCAGTGGCGCACACAAGGGGAGGGGGAGACTTGAGTCCAAACTCCCTCCTCTTGAGTCCTTGATTTTTTCCCGATTGATTATAATCTTATGTATATAGTACGTAAAATTTAATTAAGTTTTTGTTTTTCATAATTAATTTTATTAATTAATGCTAGTTATTTATTCAAGAATTAATTTTTTACTGTTTTTGATTCCCGAAAATCGACAAAATCAAAAGAATATGTTGGGCAGCGTATTGGAGCATGATACGAGAATGGTGGACTTCAAATCCTGCCCCCTCCCTTGAAAATTTTCTGAGTGCGCCACTGATGGAATCACATGTAAGATTTTGGAAACAAAACTATTATTTAACTCACATAACTTGTTATTCTTAAGAAGATGAGAGCCCTTATTATTATTATTTTAAGTAGAAAATCATTTTAAATTTTCAACATTTACACACTTTAAATTAAGTCTGTAATTTATTCATGATATACAGTACACGATAGAGAAATCGTTACCTAATTCTGATGTATGAATTCATGTGCATGCATAAACTTTTAAACAATTCTGTGCGATTAAAGCTTCATATCATTCAATAATTCTCAGCTTCGTAAAAATATATCATTTTTGTTTTTAAATATTTTTTCAAGCCTACCTGGAGAAGTTACATTAACGATGCATTTAGAAGATAATTTATAAGATAAAAAAGAGATACAAAATGTTCTCATTACGTTAAAACATTTCAATACGGGGACATCAGGAAATGAAGCAATGAACCCATAAAAAAGTTCATTGAATATTCAGGATGAAAGCCTATCTCATGAATAGAAAGTTTTAGAAAATTATATATTTAAATGGACCCCACGAATTCCATTTAGTACCAAGAATATTTTAATCATTTTCTATCCTTTATCTGCATGATAATGACTAATATCACTAATATAATTGTGAAGAGAGAGTTCACGCTTGAGCTGCCAACCTTGTAGAAAAATTATTTAGGGGAAAAACAGGTTCACATACGTTCATGTGCTTATCTTTTCTGATAGACTGGTTCGATATTTTGTTTAGTTTGACCACAGGGTCCAACAGTTATAAATTTAAGAGTTCTTGCACAGAATATTTAGCAGCAGAAATACTTCCAACGGATAAAAATTGATCTACTGTCGAAGCAACACATTCCTTTTAAAATTAATGTCAAGAGATATTCCTAATTTTTAGATTTATTAAGAATATATTTATTAAACAAGTATAATATAAAAAAATATAAGTCAATTCCTACTTAGGTCAACAAAGAAAAATTTAATTTTAGTTACTTTTTACTAAATAATTACAATTAATATAAATATGTATATACATATGACAGAATTACAATATTAAGTGACAAAATAGAAAGCGATTTTTCTTGCAATTTTCCATTCTATATAGGGTGTTGGACTATTTTTGTTTGTTTGTTACTATTTATTCATTAGCTAAATTTAATTATTCTAATAAAATAGTATAGTAAAAAAGAAATCCCATTCTCAAAAATTAGGTCATCCCAGGTGGGATTCGAAACCATGACCCTTGGATTAGAAGTCCAAAGCGCTATCAATTGTGCTACAGGGACACAACGAACGATTTTCCTTTCTATATATGCTATTGGACTATAATTTTTGTTGCTATTTTTTAATTTTAATTAATGAATTAATATTTGAAAAAACTGTATTAAAATCAAGTGTCATCCACTACAAGTTTTAAAAAATATATTTAAACTTGAATGGATGAATAGAAAGTATTTTATTAACGATTGAAAATTTGAACAAGATATATATGGAGATAGGGAGAGAGTGAACTAATAGTAGAGAGAAATTGAAAAAATATTGCTAGGGAAAAAGCACAGGAGAATATAATAATAAATACTGCAAAATTTAATGTATCATAAGAGTAATCTTACAAAGTTAAGCGATTTTTTTACAGTTAAGTTTTGAAATTTTTTGAGCAACTTCTTAAAGAAATAATTGAAAACACATATTTAGAATTAAAAAATGGTATATATTCAAACTTATTCTAGTAAAATGGAATCATAGAAATAAAGTCATAAAAATGAATAAGATTTTTTCAATGCGATTTCAAAGTTTTAAGTGTTATATAGGATGACTATATAAAAATGAAAACACTAATGTTTACGGTGACAGTATGAAGTATAAATAAAGTAAAATAAGTATGCTTCAAAATATTAAATACATGCTGTTTTAACTTTTAACAACACACAAATTGCTTTAAAATTCGTCAACATTACTGAAGAGAGAAAAACTTAGAAACAAAGATTTTTTACACAAAATTCTCGATTAAATAATTTTAACATAATTTAAAGTACACTTTAAACACTTTTCGACACTTTAAAAATAAACAAAGAAAACTTTTTATTATTTTAAAACTCAGCCTTTTATACATATAAAAAAACGATTTCTTGTTCAAAATAATATATGTATACAAAGGTCGATAAAAAAAAATCTGAATATTAATTCAAAAGTTTTCTTATCACTGTAAATCCAAAGACAGAAAAATTTATTTTCAAAGACGATTTGAATTCATTGATCTGAAAGTGTTTATAAGCAAACCAGCAATCGAGAATTCTACATGAAGACTCGTTAAGAATTATAAAAGTGTTTTTTAGAACGCACAACCGATACGCGAGAACATATACACAAGGTTTACCTGGCAATCACAACTTACGGACGGGCTACTATTTTTTCTAAAATGCATCCAATTAGTATTGTTAAACAAGCCAGTAGTATTGAAGAAAACGTAAAATGTAATTAAATTTAAATTTTAAGCGTAACATATTCAATTATCGTAATAACAGATACAAATCCCCATATAGGAATCGTGCTGAAATTATAATTTAATGAACAAAAATATTAATTTGTTTTAACTGAAAAATGTGCATCACCTCTAAACATCTATTTTTAAATCACTGTTTAATAAAATTATAAAACGTATTATATATTCAAATCGAATTTCAATGTTCTACATGACAGTTACAATATAAATGCTGCATTCGAATCACTTCAGCTACACTTGAGTGAAATTGAAAATGGATATTTGCTCTTTCCCACATACTAATTACTTTGTCAAGAAAAACGGATTTTTACAGATACAAAAAAGTAATGCTCAACATCTTTCAATAAAAGCTAAAACATAGCAAATATTACTACGTCTGCTTTCTTTTTTTTTTCAGTCTGTGTAATATAGCGACTTCAATGCATATCTTCATACATTTCTGTTAAAAAATTTCAGACGATCTCTACTTCTCTGTCAACCTTACACTTCTTAACCGATCAATACTTCAAATAAAATTTATTTTTGTAGAAACGAAAAGTAAAATATATATTAAAACATGGTTACGAAGACAGAAGAAAAAAAAGTTACTACTCATTTAAAATACAAATTTTATGGAAACTTAAGAATCATTTGAAAAGCATATACATAATTAAACTAAGTAGTATATTAAAATTGATACATTTCAAGAAACAATATAAACTTAATTTAAAAACTATCGCACACACAAAAGAAGTTTTGTAGAATACTTTCCATTTAACTAAAACAGAATAAGCATAAGGATTCAGATTCAGAACACAACTAATAACATTGCAATATTATTTTCTAAGCAATACTAAGTTTATATATATTTGTGACTTGTATTAAAACATAATTTAACTTAAATTTAATTTTTATCAAGCCAATTTTAAACTTGTGCAACAGCAAAACGAAAATGCACTTGTTTCCCCCCCCAAAAATATACTTTATTTGTGCGAAAAACAAAAACTTAAGTTTCCCAAACACAATCATTTCCCACTAAAAACTGATATTCTGGATTAATAAAACGTCCACTAGCCCTATTGCTACAAAACAATATTTAATATTATGAACCATTACTTGTCCTGGCTGCAACTGTGCTAATATCAAAGCTAAATAAGCATTATTCTTAATACAATGAGACAATTTGATAAAATTAAGCTGATATCTACAAAAGTCATTATGTATTTTTCCTTATCAGATTGAAAAATACATCGGTTTATTTAGAAACACAGAAATTGAAATTTTTTTATAAAATTACCCTGCTTTGATATTAAATCGACTTTTCGTGCAGTTTTAAGTCTCAACGTAATTACATACTCAGGGTAATTCAAGAAATTGATTTTTAACATTAAATTATTCCTCTTTTTTTAAAAAAAAAACAAGATTTTACGAAATAATTTTCATCTTGAAATCCCCTAAGAAAATATATTTAAAATAAAAGAAAAATATTTTAAGATTTTATTCGCGCGAATCCTACTTAACTTATAAAATTTTAAGATCACTCTTCGAATCTAAGAGCACGTGTAAAAGGTAGTATATTTTGGCGGGAAAAAGAAGTTATAGCTTAAAGAAAGTTGGTTAAAATTTAACGCATTCAAAATCTAAATAAAAATTTTTTGCAGGAAAAAAAATACGCTATTTTATTTCCCATAAATTGATTTGATATGTTAGAAAAAATGGAGTTGATCTTTTCGAATTTGCATATTGGAACAACAAACTAGTTGTGTGGTTTACAAATACCGCACGTGGCGACATTTTGGAATAACCTTCCTTTCCCCAAAACTCTTCATTATAATATTTGACATTGAAAGGAAACTGAAATTCCACACAACCTCCCCTCGTAAATCAAGACCCTAACTGCGTCTAGGTTGAACTGAGGTATGTAGGAAGATAAGAAAAAAAAAAGAAATTGAAACAAAATTACCAAATAATATCCTAGTAGTTCCGGATTGTAAGTAGCAAGAAAATCCTCAAGCAAAAACCACGAGGGGGTAAAAATAACCCACGGCGGTATTACTTAGTATTCGAGTCTCTCCTCTGACGCAATGCCAGTATTTACATGTCGTCGTCATCAAGCCGGCGTTTCTTTTCTTCTTTTTTTTTTCTTCCTGGAAACAGATGCGAGAGGCCCCGTTTGGGGAAGCAAAGCCGAAAACAAGTTCAGTTTTTATCGCGCCAACTTCTTATCTGGCGCAGTTCTCCGGCCTGCATTGTTTACATCCACCTCTTCGCAATCGGATATTTAAAAAAAAATAACAATACAGTCATGGATATCGAATTAGCATATCTATGCATGAGTAGCTGTCCAATCATAGAAGCGCTCGCTCATCCGGATGTGTGCCTTTCGCGCCGCCTACGCCGTTGGAAAGGGAGGGGGAGAGGCAAACAATGAAAATCAAAAACAATAAAAAAAAAAGGAGGGATTCGAGATAATTGATAATGGGGTGGTTGGGAAAGGTGTTTTGGTACTCAGAATGTTAATACTCAGATTTGGATCTTATTTTTAAAACTTAATTTTGCGATGTCGCTATCGGCGGAATTCCTTATGTTCCAAATGCATAACGTTTGACAATAACTAATTAAATAAAAGATAAATATGCATTGTTCTTTATAACTTATTTTAATAAAACAAAAAAAAAAGTTTTTCCACTGTATATAAAATGGAAAAAGAATCCCCAATCTAATATTCTTTTTTGTCGTAATTGAATAAAATAAATTTGTAATGTGAAAATTGTTTAAAAACAACAAGCAACAAATATAACGGGAGTCCGAAAAGTGTGACTGAACTTTCAAATAATTACTAAAATTAAATAAAAATATTCACTTACGTTCTTCTTTTCTTTTTTTTTTTTGTTCGCGAAAAAGTATTACAGTTTTTTGCAATGCTTTATTGCACGATTTTAATGGGTGTGCCATTACTTGCATACAACACAACGTGTCGATACGAGATTTCTATAGACGCATTGCAAGTTCATCAATCAGAATGGCCACTGTAGTTCGACTTTTCATCTCTTCGTTGCCACAATTTGAGATGGTTAAATAATGCTTTTCACGTATCCGCACAAGAAAAAGTCCAAAAGTGTTATGTCTAGAGATCTAGGTGGCCATGTTATTGGACTTTCTTCTTTCCGTCCATCTCTCGCTAGGGAAACTTTCCCTCACTTCCAAATCCCAGTGTATTGGTGTCCAATTTGCATTCTACATGTGCTTCAGATTTATATTCGATCGATAAATCATGCTACAACTTACGCTTGATCTTGCAATGAAGCCGTTTTGAAATGAGAATGTTAAAAAACGGGTACGTTGCGCCAACCAGTTTGCATTTTCTTAAACAAAAACTTTCATCTTTTCTTTAAGAAACATAAAAAAATCTGTAAATGAAAATTTTTGTTTGTTTAAATTTAATTAATTTTTAAAAGTGTAGTCATACTTTTCGGACACCCTATATTTAATTTTGCGAGAGAACTTAATATAAAATTACAGTGAGAATCATCATGCCCAGGATGAAGTCATTTATTTTATGTACGCATTTAATATTCAAATCCTTAAATTTGTTGTTTAGAAAAGAATGAACTAAGGATTGATAATAAACTTCTCTCTTTTAAAAATCATATCATTATAAAAGAAAAATTTATTACATTGATAAGATAATAAAAATACGCTGAATTTACGTAAAAAATTGATAAAATTTTTAAACATACGTTATTTGCTCAAAGTGTCAGTAAATTCGCAAGCAGTGGCATACACAAACCATTTTTATGAGAGAGGTGCAATTCATAAAATACATAGATGAAGGCTAAGGGACGTAATTTGTATGTTAAAAAAAAAAAACTCTGTGATATTCTACGAGGATTTACCCACCCACGGGGTTGTATATTCCATTGCTTACAAGCACCGATAAGTTTAAAGTGATAAGTAAACTGTTACGGTTGTTGATAAACCAATCATGACCTTTTCCAAATTCTCTGCCACAACAAAAACATTTTTTTAAAAAAAATTATACATTTCTAGTAATCAGATTGTTTTTTTTAACGAAACAAAATAACCTAATTTGATGATTAGAATTAAATTTCAAAACATAATAGCAAACACTGAAAATGCATATAAAACAAGTAATATATAAAAAAAATTAAGTCAATTCCTACTTAGGTCAACAAAGAAAAATTTTTAGTTACTTTTTATTAAATAGTTACAATTAATATAAATATGTATATACATATGACAAAATCCCAATATTAAGTGGCAAAATAGAAAAGGATATTTTCCTTGCAATTTTTCATTTTCCTTTCTCTATATATGATGTTAGACAATAGCTTTGTTTGTTACTATTTATTCATTAATTTAATTTAATTATTCTAATAAAATAGTACAGTAAAAAAGAAATCACATTCTCAGAAATTATGTCATCTCAGGTGGGATTCGAAACTTTGGATTAGAAGTCCAACGCGCTATCCATTACGTTACAGGGACACAACGAACGATTTTCTTTTCTATATGTACTGTTGGACTATTATTTTTTTTAATACTATTTATTCATTTTTTAATTTAGTTAATGAATTGATGTTTGAAAAAACTGTATTAACGTCAAGTGTCATCCACTACAAGTTTTTAAAAATATATTTAAACTTGAATGGATGAATAGAAAGTATTTTATTAACGATTGAAAATTTGAACAAGATATATATATATATATATATGTGTGTGTGTATATATACAAGGAGAAAGTGAACTAATAGTAGGAATTAAATAACTGCAAAACTTCATTAAATTTGAAATTTATTCACTTAAAACATAAAATATAGATAGTTGTTTACTGAAATTAATACTTTTTTAAAAAATTCATGTCAATAATGTTTTTATGCAATAAGATTAATTGTTATAGAATTCTTGCCATCAACATTTTTACTATCAATTCATCTTTAAAAATAAAATAGCCTCGAACTAAAACAGTAACTGCATCGTCTTAACTTTAATCACGATTCAACAAACAAGAGTTAAGAAGCTTACTATAAAGATTAATATTTCGAAAAGCAAAAGAAAATTCTCTGTAAGCAGAGAATGAACTGGATCTGAAAACGTGCAACTGACAACTAGGGACTATGATGAGAAATATTGTTTTGTTGATTTTGAAATTAACAACACGTAAGTTCTCTAAAGCTGAACAGCTTAGATGTAAGCCAGGGGAAGGCGGGCTTTTCCAGGATACGGGCTACTTCTAATGTTTTCAAGGTGTTGCGGTACACCCAGTCAGGGCCGGCTCTAGTAGTTTTGCCACCCCGGACAAAAATGGAAAATGCCGCCCCTCTCTCTAAAGCAAAAAAATATAATTAAAAAAGATAAATTGTTCGCATAGATACACACCTACAGAATAATTTTTTTGCGAACGAAAAGGGAGCATAATAATTATATTTATTATATTTTAAGTCTTAAAAAAATACAAAATAATTCGAAATTAAGAACTAATTATCTGTTATTATTTGAAACGAGTAAAATGTAAGAGAAGGAATCACCCATTTCAGGAGGTCAATTTCTTCGAAAAAGAGTCTACTGATGGTGGGGGTCACAAGCGTTTATTTTAACATAGATGCTAAACTCGAGACTAAAATAAAACATTTCTTTTTCTTCTCTATCAACAGAAAATTCTAATTACCCCTGTCTCCTTTGAAACCGGACGTCGTATATGTAAAAAGAATGTCCGTTGTGACCCTATTGCAGGCTGAGGAGTAGGTTACTAGTGAAAGATGTGTAAACATATAAAATTTAATGATTTAACATGTACTCCCGCCTCGAACTCTTCAAGTTTCAACAGAAACTGGCATTGTACGCAGTGCCGGTTTAAGCTCATTTCGGGCCCGGAGCGCAGAAAATGTACGGGCCCCTTTCAAACTGGCGGATCGAGTCTAGCTTATCCGGGCCCCTAGCCGCCCGCCCCAAGCACTCAATGGATAAAATGACACTAATTAAACGTACATACAAAATAAGGAAATAAGATACTTAAATAAAATACCAAATTCTCACCCAATAATATTTCAGGAAATATATAAAATTTTTTGTAGAAAAAATATTTCTCAAGTTCGATCCGAATGCCGCCCTTAAAATTTTCCGCCCCGGCCCTAGAGCCGCCCCTGACCCAGTGGCGTAGGTATGGCCATTCTGTTTTAAAACTATATGTTTTCTTTTCTTAACACAATGTTTTCGACATTATATTCCTCTTTTAAACAATGACAGATTATTATTTTTACCCTCAAAAACACAAGTAACACAAAATTGTCTTCCTGAATACTTGAACAACTATGAGCGACTGCTAGACCAATAGACGTATTAAGTGCAATGAACAGTGAACATACGTGAACCGATGAATCTGAAACGTATGTGCTTAATATGTTTCCTGCCGAGCTTCGTGCCATCGCGGAACATGATTTCAACACGAAAACCCAATCCTGTGGAAGCGCGGGGTCGGGGATGATGTCTCAATAACCAATCCCGTTCTATCACGGGAAGAGCTTATCTTCAGCATTTATTCCTTCCTTCAGTCGGCTTGTGGGGAAAAATTCCTTCTATCTTAGAGCTCTCTTTTTTTAACACGTTTTTATAAGTTTCACTTGTATGTAATGGAATCTTTGAACTCGATTTTTACCCACTTTAAAAGGTCAGATTAATTCGAAATTTCGCACACTTGTCAAGGACCGATGGCAGTATAATAATTTCATAATTTGGTTTCATTGTCCTGATTAGGATCTTAATAATTAAGGAATATAAGGATTTCTAGATTTGGCGACTAATTCATTAAATCGTTTCCAGATCTGTCGAGTAATTGCATAAACCATTTTCAGGTTTGGCGAACTAATTCCATATGTCATTTCTAGATTTGGCGACTAATTCCAGATTTAGCGCCTAAAAGATTAAGGTGAAACCCTAAAACCGCAAACGGGAATAAAAATAATTCATGTTCTAAATGCTAAATATTTTTTTATTTTGATAAAGCAATATGTTTGATAATACGAATTAACATTTCGCAATACGTTTAAAAGGTGATATAATACGATTGATATTTAATATTTCTTCTTAACACACTTTTATTAGTTAAGACCTGTATCTATAGTCAGAATCTTTGAAATACAACGATAGGGGGCACATCCGAGGTCCCGTAAACGGAGAAAATAAATACCCTTCAGACCCATTAATTAATATCCATTGAAGAGCAAGACTAATTCCAGGAACCACATAATTCCGGCAACAAATATCAAACTCAAGGATAAATTCAACAAAGAATAAATGATAGTTTTAAAAACTGGAAAACAGGCTTTTATTGTAGATCGAACTAAAAAATGAAAAATAAATTATAGTTTTTTTTAAAAAAAACTAAAAAACACGCTTTTATAGTGAATCGAACTAAAAAGTAATAGAATAATTCTTAAAATAAGAATAAAATGATTAACGAGAAAATTAATGCCATTGTGGTAAAAGCGTGGGGTGCTTTGTACTACATTTTTACACTAATTCAGCATTTCGGAACAGAACTAGTAAGAAATATAACAATTAATACAACGCTTTTTTTCCCTATAGCGGTAGTGAACGTGTTAAGCGTCACCATGTACTTCCAGCGAAGGTACATGTGTCCTCTACAGATTTATCGAATGATTTGCTTAGGTAATGTGGATCGTGAAAAGTCAATTCTCCAGTCTAGGTGTCATCGGTGTTCCATACATATGTTTCTTTTAGTCTTAGTCTCTTTTTTAGCGTCTTAGATCTTAGTAAAAGCGGTCACCTTAAAATGTCGTGGCGGTTCACCAGTCAATCGAGATCGGCTTAAAGCCCATCCCTGATGTAAGCCACATAATATAGCATACAAGCAACTTCTATCGAATAATTATCAAATAGAATGATTTCAAGAAGCTTATACACTCTCTCTCTTCTGCATCTTGACACTTCTTTCTCTCTGTCTTTCCCTAAAAAATAATTATTTTCAAAGATACTAATAACACTTACAATTATAGTTTTGGTAAGAACATATTATTTTTTAACACTGCTACTAAAAAGAAGAAAAGACAGATTTCACAAAATATCTCATTTAATGATATAAGCTAAAAAATAAACTCGGTTTGTACAGATTGAGAAATATATATTCTACTTTGTCTTTTAAGTCCTTTAGAAACCAACTCAAACATATACATTCGGTAAAAAATGTATATAATTAACAATAAAACAATAACCATACTAGTCTACCTTTTATTTTGAAATTTTAGAAAGAGTTCTATATTTAATTTATTTAAGTGGATTAATAAATACAGATTTTTGGTTATAAAAGTCAGGATTATTAGGATTGGCTGAAAAATTTCAGCCAACAAAAAAAGTATTTTGTGTATAAAGAAACATTTTGTAAATACTAAGCTAAATAAATTCTTTTCAAAAAAATTTTAATTTTATTTCAAAATAATACCAATTTTTTAAAAGGCTTCATTATATTATTTAGAAGCAAATGCTTATAATTCTCTTAAAAAATCTTTTAAGAAATAACAAAACTGAAATTTTATTATGTGTGTAAATATATTTTATTTTTTAACTATTTTTATAAAATGAATGAATCTTGCAACAAAAGAAAATATTTTACTAACATAATTTTAAAAAAAATGTTTTTCATCTTCGCATAACCTCAGAGAGTTTTAGTGATAGAAAAAGAATATCTTTATAAGAGACATATAAAATAAAACTTAAATTTTTTATAGATTACACAATAAGCTAATGTTGATCACAAAAATCCTGAAACAATTGTCCTATTATCAATACAACGCGTTAATGGATAATGGAAAAGCTATAACATGAATGATTAAAGAAAAATGTGGGAAAATAAAAGGTTGTAAAATATAAAACTTTAATCTCACAAATAACTCTTTAAAATAAAAATAGTTTAAATGAAATTTACACAAAATAGGATGCTTTATTACAACAATTAGAAAGAATTATGTATTTTAAATACTTAATAAAAATTACAATTTTCGTACTATGATCAAAGACAACTAACTCATTTTTAGTGAGTATTCATGGAAAGTCTTCAAGAAAAGTAATTAAACGTTTTATGGATGTGTAAAAACTTTTAAATTTCCAATAGTTTTATCAAAATAAAATTGGTTGGGTGGAAGGTAGAAGCCTTCTATAAATATCATGATAAAACTCATGAAATAAATAAAAATAAGTTACGTTTAATATAAGCTTTCTTTTTATGAAACAATTTAAGAAAATTTCAATATTTGATTTAAACTTAGCATCACGTGTGTGTGTGTGTGTTTTGTTTGCTAAATGAATGTTCCGAATTATTTGGAACATGGTCATGCTAATTGATGCATTTTCATACCTCTTAATGCTTATATCTTCTTAATGTTTTTCAATATTTTAGAGCTTATTTAAGAAAATTAATATAAAAAATAAATAAAATAAACTATTTTTTTTAATTTTCTGCTTCTTATAAAATCAATATGCGGATGGATGTAGATAAAACATGTTGATACATTTTAGACGATAAATGAAAAACGCAATAAATATGTTACTTTTGAGCATCATTTCATTTAACACAAAAAAAAATAAAATTTACTTAAATAATGATTTTTAAAATACGAACATTTTAAACGGATTAAAAATTGCAATTAAAAATATAATAATATTTATCAGAAAAGAATTAATGCGCGAAAAAGAAGTAAATAATTATTCTCATTATTTAACACTGAAAATATAAAATAATTTTATGAATAATTAAAAATTTTATCAAAAGATGTAAGTAAATCGTTAAAATAAATAAGAAAAAAAAAAATATGTACCACTTAAACAATTTTACAGTCACACATTCTAGAAAAGAATAAGAATAATTAAAGTTTAATAAAAGTCAAACGGAGGTAGTTCCACAAAAAACGATTTCTGATTTACTAATAGTTATAATTGAGAGATCTCATAATATTATTCTAAATTCACTTCAATTCCCATAAAAACATGGTCATTATTTCTTCGGAATTATTATTGCAAGGCTCTTCACACAAACCGCTTAAACACAGTAGTCATCTTTTAAAACAACCCATAATCCTGCAACTTTTGTTGCAAGACAGCTTAAAAAAAAGGGTCGTAAAACAGTTTAAATATTTTATAAAAGAATGTTTCTTCGTTTATTCGGTTTTTCTTTATTTACCGCCATTTGTAACAATGTATATAATCGGAACCGGATACGCGAAATGACTCCCTTTTTTTTTTCCTTTTAGGGCTGCCATGAATATAGCTTGTTAACTGTCGAGAGGTGTTTTGCAGGCAATAGTCCTTCACGAACACTGTCGTGAGAGGCTCCACGAACTGCTCCTGGAGCATTCTTTTGTTGGAAATGTACGCCGCATTACAATAAAGAGGAGAATAAGAAAACCTTTGCTCTCGATCCACGCTCAATTAACGTTGCATCCAACGTAAGCCACTAACCCCGCTTCAGCTTAGATACCAGCACAACTAAACAAAAAATAATCCGGTCTGCAGATCTCAAAGAAAACACGATTCACCCAATTTGAAACTGGTAAACAAAAACGCTTGGGTGAGTCGCCTTTCTTTGATACAGTCATAGTATGATTCAAATTTCAGAGAAAGTAGTTCCTTTTCCAAGGACTACATTTAAAAAATTCGTTTTTGAATTCCTCTCCCCATCAATCAGGAATAATAAACAACAAGTAATATAAAAAAAACCTTTTAAGTCAATTCCTACTTAGATCAAGAAAGAAAAAATTTATTTTAGCTACTTTTTATTAAATAGTTACAATTAATATAAATGTGTATATACATATGACAGAATCACAACATTAAGTGGTCATTAATTTTTATTAATTATCATTAACGTTTCGTATTGTCATCCCAAACAATCGTGTATATAAAATTTCAGTTCAACTGAATGCTTTAAAACGTGAGAAAAAAAAAAACCTTTTCAAGTTTTGACACGTCGCCAAAAGGGTCGCTAAGTCGCCAACGTGGCTGTATTTGTAACTCTTTAAATAATCAGTTTTAATCAATTAATTTTTATTAATTATAATTAAATTATTGTGTTGTCATCAAAATAATCATGTATATTAAATTTCAACTCAATTGAGCGCTTTAAAGTGTATTTTATTAACGATTGAAAATTCCACCAAGATAAATAAATTAATAAATAAACAAATAAATAAATACATATAGAGTGTGAGTTAATAGTAGGAATTAAAAAAGGATCGTCTTAACATGATTTGAAATTAGAATTACCGTAAAATCTCACTTTTAACACACAAGATGGAAATTTAAGGCTGTTTTCGGCTAATGTTAAGGAATAGGACCCAAATTTGGAATATTTTTTCAAATATAAAAGTACTTAAACATAATATTATATTCTGTCTTCATTAAACTGCAGAGAATAACTTATTTTATCATACTACTCATTTTTATCCGAGTTGACACATTTTTTCTTTTATAAAATGTGTTTCGCATTTTTTTCTCCTATACCAGGGATGACGAACCAGTGGCACGCGTGCCATTGATGGCACGCGACACAATATTTTTTGGGCACTTCACCGATCAAAACGATTTGTATTTTAACTCAAAACAACAAAGTTCAATATGAAGTATTACGAGAAAAGTGAGTGATGGGTCGCAGTTTTCAGCGAGATTTTCTCAGTTCAAAGAATTAACGGAAACGCTCAAGTTTTTTATGTACTTTGACGTGACTTCATTTAATAAACTGAACTTGTCCCAAGCCTATTTACTGTAAATTGAAAATTTTGAAATGCGACTATGATTGATTTCCAGTCTAGTTCAATATGGATTCAAAAAGTTTTGTTGAAAAAAAAAGAGAAAGTTGGAATTGATTAAAACAGAAAGATTAACAAGCAATATAAGTAAAAATGCTAGTAACGAAATTCTGGAAACATGGAATTAGATTGCAGGATACATTTAGCTGTTTGAAAAAACTGGCTCATGCTATTTAAACCATATTTTCATCTACCTGTGCCTGCGAGTCATTATTTTCAGAGATGAATAACATTGAAGACTCACTTAGAAACCATTAGGAAGATAACTCCAATTCAGCTTGCATTCTGGTAAAAGTAACATTTTACAATACTAATAAAAGTTATTTGTCATCAAACCTACCAAAACAGAATTCACACTAATGTTACTTGAATTTGAATTACACATATAAATAAAACATTTACTACTATACTGTGCACGATGTATTTTTTCGTTGTAATTAAAGAGTTTTGAGTTGTTTATAGTATTTAGTTTTATTTTCTCAATAATCACTAGTCAAAATTATTTGACGGCACGTCTATACCTCCTTGAACACTTCTTAAAGAAAAAAATGGCACGTTGATCCAAAACGGTTCGCAAACCCTGTCCTATACCATAATGCTAAGTGAGCTATTCCTTCACATGTTAAACGGAAAAACAAATTATTTATAAAATATTTTGAAATTTTAAAAACACTATATTATAAACAAATGCATGTGTGACAATGTCACAAATTTTTATAAAAAAATTGAGGTAGTTCTTCTATTTGAAAATGTACTCCACTTCAAGTTCACGCTCTTGCGCATATGGAGAAAACAGCCTTAAGGGTGCACGTTATACGCCGGGTATAAAAATGAGACCTTTAAAAATAAAAAAAAGCTGATCATAGAAAAAAAATTAAAACTTCAGCTTAGATCAAAATATTGTTTATTTAAAAGAAACGACATTCCTTATAAACTTAAAGGGTTGTAGTTTTAGAAGTATACCATTTTTTTCTAAAGCTTGGAATAATATCTCGAATAAATGACTTCAAAATAGAGTATTGCACACGTACACATTCCAGGTTTTTTCGTAAAAAAGGGGGTACGCGTTATATGGTGAATATACTCGTACCTAAAAATTAAAAATTAAAGCTTCAAAGTATGGGCACGCGTTATACGCCGGACTTTACAGTACTGACCATTTACAAAATTTGAAAACGTAACAGGTAGTTAAAATAAATAAATAATGAATTTGTAACACTCGAAAAAATCAAGGAAGAACATTCATTAGAAAAATTATAAAGGAAACAGTCATGTCATTTAAGAAGTATTAAATTAAAGAAAATCCACAAAAAAATTACAATTACAATTTTTTAAAATTTTTTTACAATTTACAAAAATCTCTCTCATCAATTAGGAATAATAAACAAAAGGGAATCTCTTAACATGATTTAAAAAATTAGAATTACTAATCACTTACAAAATTTCAAAACGTACCATGAAGTTAAAAATAAATAAAGTATTTGCAATACTCGAAAAAAAAACAAGGAATAACATTAATTAGAAAAATTATAATGGAAATAGCCATATCATTTAAGAAATATTACAGAAAATTCAGAGTTTATACATAGCAAGAAAATGTTGCTCGCTAAATGTAGACGGACTTTTGTCTCGCATCTGGTGAGCGGAGGAAGACCACTCTTGCTTAATAAGTCAAAACTAACATTCAAATTTAAAAATGTCACTAAATCTTAAAATAAATTACATTTTTATTTTGTATAATAAATGGAACAAATTCGATTTTTACAATAAATTAATTTTATTTCAACAGATTATTTTTTTTAAAAAAAGATGCCATACTTTTTTTTGAAAATAAATATTTTGTTTTTACAAAAAAGATATTTTTAAAAATCTTAGAATTCTTTGGAATAAGTAGAGATAAGGGTATAAAAAAAATTACACGCAATTTAATTTTCACAACCTCAGTATAATTTGCAGAAGTCAAATTAGTAATTTAAGCGGTCATTAAATATTTTTCGTTCATATTTGATTGGTTTTGTGGCATTCGAAGCATTTATACATTGTATAAATGTTTTTATGTATAAATGCTTTTATACAAGCATTATATAAGTATTTATACAAGCATTTCCTGTTATTTTTCTTTCCCTTTTTTTTTAACAGGACAGTCTAGACAAGTTTTTCAGAATTCTTTTAGGTTCATAAAAATTCCTTCGATTTCAGAACTTTTTGGCGTTCGGGGTAAGCTGTCCAAAATTAATCTGCTATTCAAATGGGTTTGAGTAAATTGCTTGGATAATTTTAGCATGATTTCTCATGCATCTATACGCACAACCTGAGGATATGATTGGAATATAACATATTTACAGAAATATCAAGAAATGTATAAAATATAACCATAATCCAAAGCTCCACTCGCAGTCTTATTAATACATATACCCCAACCTTAGCTATATACTCATAAGGAATTCATTAGAAATTTCGGCGAAGGCTAAGTGGTTGAAGAAATGTCAACCATTTACCCTTTAAATATTGCATCGGTGTTCGACAGAAGTGAATCAGTTAACAACGGTTAGATTTCTTGATATTTCAAGTGATTTTTTTCATAGCTCATATAGTCAATTTTTTGCTTGTTTTTTAATGGTTTTTGTTCTTCTCGAAGACCATCACAATCAAAAAAATTTTCTATGATAAAGGTGTAAATAGTAAATAATTCCTTCCTTCCTCTGGCTCGACAGCCCAGGGTGAGCCTTGGCCTTCTCAAGATGCCTTTTCCAGGCCATCCTTCTTCCTGCCAGTGTTCTCCGATTCTTAGTTCTCAAAGCTAGGATATCTTTTCCTAGGCCATTAATCCATCTAAGATTTGGTCTGCCCTTTCTTCGTGTGCCAATTGGTTGAGCATTGAAGACTTTTTTAGTGGTGCGGTCTTCGTTCATTTTGATAACGTGAGCTACCCATTTAATTCATTGTATTTTGATGAAGTTAACAATGTCAGATTCATTATATGGTTGATAGAGCTCGAAATTTGATCTCTTTCGCCACGTTCCATTTTCCTGAATTCCTCAAAAAAAAAAAAAAAAAATTAAAATATTCATTTCATAGATACTTATCATGTTCTCATCTGTTCGAGACATGGACCAAATTTCACATGAAGAAGTTAACGCTGATCTACTTAATAATAACAGTACTTAATTAATACTTAACAGTAATAATACTAATTAATACTAATAGGTTAATACTTAACAGTAATCTCGTCAGTGTATGCCTATTCATCAATATTATAATTATTTTGACAATTATTTACGATAATACTGAATGTTTCAGATAAGGTTATGTGTTTTATTACTTTTTAAATGCTCTTTTGTCAATTTTCAAATTCAGAGGGAGTTCAAAAAGAATAAAAATCTTACTTTAAAAGAATGAGAAAAAAAATCCTTTCAAGAAACTAATTGACCATTTTATTCAAGACAATTAATTACTCCATTAATACCATGACTAAATTTCTTTTGAGCCATTAACACTAATATCGATTTTGTTTGGTCGTGTTAAAAATTGCTAAAGGTACTGCAAATGTCGTTTTTTGTCAATTGCAATCAGACTCCAGCGAGTACTCATAATTCTTTTATATTGTACCGAAAAGCACAGATTGCATTGGAAAATTTTATTTCCCTGATCGTTCAACATACTCATTCAACTCAATTTGTATCTCATAATAATCTGCTTTATCCAATAACAGTTAATCTAGTGCATATCATCTTGCAATTTGAAAACTCAAATTTCAGTTGCAAATAGGCATATCAAAAGATAGGCAATCTGATTGATCTTCATCTGGCAAAACAAATGACAATCCTCCGTTACAATTATATATTTTAAACCAGAAGTATAGGCAACTGATACATGCATCACATTTTACGATAAATTTCTTTACGAGTCGGGTACATTTTAACATTTACTCCTCCAAAAAAGTATATTTTTCTCAAAAGTCTTCACGTTAAGTTAAAAAAACCTGATCAATACTCGGAAAACGTTTTTACACATAAAAATGTCCCAATTTTCATATAAATTCTTGATGTAATATATACAGCTATACCACGTCTTTTTCCGTCACTTGGAAACATGCCACAAAAATAAAAAAAATTCCACTTACCATGTCAAGAAAAAAACTCATTATATAAAATAGGAAATAATACATTTTACACCAAGGAAAATGAATCGACTCTGATGAAATCTATTAAAATATATTGTGTCCTCCATATGGTAATGAAGTCGAAACGTATTATTAATGGTGGAACGTTTTTTCATCTGAAAAATTATTCCGAGTTTGAGTCCTATTATTTAGAACCGAAACAGGCAAAAAAGCCTCAAGAAATAGTTGCAGCAATGAAAACGTAATATTGATACGACCTTTTTGAGCATTAAATGTACAATTTTGGTTTTAATACTAAAATCTAATTTTGATTTCATTATTAAACATAAAGAAATATATATTTCAACGATATATAAATCTATCATAGCTCGAATGATGTTCCAGAACTCCATTTTTCGATGTTAAATTCGCAATTGTAAGTTTTTATACCTATTATTGAACTTGCAATGTATTTCCTTGATGATAATGCCAATTAATACAGAAATGTATGGTATGCAAGAAATACATTCAGAAGCGATTTTTTATTCATACACATAAGTCTGTTAGCAAATAAAAGTATTTTCTTACTTCAATGCATTCTTGTTTTTTACGTAAGTTTACCTCAATTCTTTAATTTTCAATTTACTTATTTATAATTCGTAAATTCAGTTACTTTAATTACAAATAATAAAAGTGAAGTTCTTTTTATTAACTGATTTTACTATCAGGCAGCAAAGTATATTTGCATCACTAAGATCTTGTAATAGGGAATGTTCAAACCACGCCACGTGTTACGAATTCGGATGGCACGAAGGCCTGTCCCAAGGAATAAAGGATGCTGTTGTACGTTCAATAGGATTATGTATAAATTTCTCAAGTGGCGTGATAAAGAAGTCGAAAGAAT
>BMAV01001801.1:96536-111660 GCA_019973955.1 Trichonephila inaurata madagascariensis
CTTTTTAAATACTAGTAAATATGCATCAAAAGTTATCAGTAATCAAAAATCCAATCAGTTCGTTTTGTTATTTTCAGCCTATAAGTCCAAGGTAATTTAAAAACTCGTCTGTTGAAAGCGTTCTTTGTTAAAAGGTTCGGCCACCCTTGACAGGAGAAAGTCGGGAGTTCCTTGAAATCGTTCAACCGTAAAAAGGCTTTTTCACAATATCTAAAACAAAGCTTTCAAGTCGTTAGATGCGACAAAAGAGGTATCGATTAGTAAAAACATAAGGATAGATCGAAGGACAATAATATGATACTTTTCCTAGACCCTTAACTACAAAACAAAATTTTAAAATGTCAATTTTCTTTCGTCTGCCGTTGCCAATTTGATTTTAAAAAACGGCAACATTGATTGCAATACAAAAATGCGATTTTTTTACCCTCAAAACTACATAATTTTATTTGAAACAGATATGCGAGTGTGATTTTTTTTTTCCAATTAAATTTTATCTATTTAAATCACCCTGCAAGAAATTTAGAAGAAATGAAATATTATTTTTGAAATACGCTTAGCTTTTTTTTAAAATCTCATTCTGAAAACTATTATTAACGCGTTTACGGACACTTAGTTTAAGCGGCTTATACCGCCAACACAAGTAGAGCGGTATACGCCATTTTGTGCAAGAATGTTTTAAGTAAATTTTTGAAACAAAAATAAAATAGTTTAAGTATTTGACAGAATATATTTTTCTTTTTACGGGTCTTTAATCTTTACGGTTGGGAAAAATTCTCATCCGCAAATTTATACGAATTTTTTACACACAACTTTGGTTTTTTCTCATCCATTTAATTTTATAAAAAACTGAGAACGATTTCTTTTTTTTTTCCTGTAGTGTTATGTCTTATAATCCTTCTAAATGAATATATTTAAAATAAAATTTTGGAGAACAGATGCATTTTTTACACCTTGTATTAAACACAAAATCGGTGTTCCCTAAGACATTGTCGTTAAAACAACCCACAACTTTAAATTTTACTCTGCTCTTATATTTCAACTTAAGGTATCCGACTGCTTGCGACAACTTTTTTTTAAAAAAAATGGAGATTTTTTTGTGCTTCTTAGATTTATTTCGTACATTTTAAGAAAAAAAGGCTAAAATTAAGAAGAGAAAAATAAATTATTACTACTAAAATGGGAAAAAATGGGTAAAATTTGACTAAAAATTACATAAACGGGGCCCACTCTGTACAAATAGTACATGAACAAATTCTCAATTTTTATATTTTGATACGTTACTTTGCTATTCCTTTTTGAAATGACCATCAGGATAAGAGATATTTTAATTTTTACAAAAACTAAGATTAACTTAGTTACTGTATGAAACTGCTTAAAAAAACAGTGATTATATTCACATAAAGAACGGTAAATTTTGTAATAAAACAGTGATTGATGAACCTGAAGTTTAAAACACTTCTAATGTTATACATAACATACACAAAAAATCTCAGGTAATTATTCTTAAAACTTTTTGAGCAATCGCTGTCCCAGTTTGAGTTTTTAGGGAAAAAAAACACATTTCGAGTAAAACGCATTTTAAAGTTTGACATCTTATGTAAAATTATGACATCTACTTTTACTAAAACACCTGTAGTTTTTGTCTAGTGAATAGAAAATAATAAACTTCGTATTTTTATAAAGCTAATAAGATGGTCTAAAAAATAAAACCATAAAAAATTTGTCAATTTTTTTAAAAAATCATGATATCTGAATCAATCGTATATGAAACAAGATTCTGGTTCGAACTAAGAGACGATTGTACCTTAAACTTCATATTTTCATACTGATGCGCAATAAGGTCGGGATTTTTTCCGCAACTGTTACAAAAGTAACCATGCGCAAACTTTTTGTTTTACATTTTCCTTTTCATGTCCGGAAAATTGTCATCATTTTCATTTAAAATATATTCAAATATTTATTACTTAAAGAATAGATATCGTCGGCCTAATTATCAGACTGCGTAACTCCACCGGTCAAACTTGAAGCAAAACATTCCCTTTTGTTTTGTCTACGCCATGTCTCAGTGCGCGCTCCACTTTTAATTTATTCCTTCGATCAGTATAATGACTATTTTTTTATTTCATAATAAAACTAGATTTCGAAGAGAGGTGGTGGCAAGATTTTAACATAATATAAATACAACTGAAAGTAATATTAATGTATTACACTTCCAGATATAAATTATTTACACGATTTTAAGCGTTCATTACACAAAATTTTCAACAATGTGTTACTTTTGCTGAGCAGAGATCAGTTTAGAAAGGTGTTTTCAAAAATCAACTCACAGAAGATTTACGGGGAGTTATAAATTTTTTTAAAAAATCCTTTTTATCAGCTATTAGATCTACAGACTTAAAATTTAATATTTTTTTTTCAGTTGAGATATGCAAAAAGCTTTTTTTTTCTTGTTTAATTTGCAATTCACGATTGTAATATTATCGCCTATCTTGGCGAACATAAACAACAACTTGGCGCCTAGCCTTACTGTATCAAATTAGCATCCCAAATGGAGTTACGCAGTCTGATAAATAGACCGATGATATGCTTAAATTAAATAATAATTGTACAGGGATTGAAACAAATTGATAATTAATAAAGCACATATAATCGCAAGCATCAATTGCGATGCAATCATTTTTAAAACGAATCATAATTCAAATTATTTTATGTTAAGGCCACAATTAAATATCCTTACACAGATAATATTATCTCATTAGTCTTTAATTTTCTACGCTACAAAAAGTAATTTTCCTCCTTTCTTTTCTTTGAAAAAATATTAAAAGTGGAGGGTTTTGTCTCGTACATAATATTGCTGACGAATATTTGAGAATCGTAAAATTATCTTGTTTCTCTTCATCAATTAATCTCTATAATTTCTCTCTATAATATAAAGACATTCCGAGTCTATTTGCTCAGTTTAAAAGTTCTGAAAAACTTTTATCATTAAAAATTTAGTTGAAAATATAGTTTTTCAACAAGACAAAAAGAAAGTGTGTAATATATTGTATTCATAATTAATACTTCATAAGTGTTCAATATTTCACTTTCAACACTTGTATTTTTTTAACATTTAACTCATAAATACACAACAGTAATAAATAATGTTCATAAATATGCATTAATAGGAAGAAAAACTAACACGCTGATGAAATTCAAAAATTTTAACTTGAATTTTCTGCATTAAACATATAACTTGTACATACAAATATGAATTTTCATGCATAAATTATACTTCGAATTTATTAAAATCGAATTATTGAATTGCCATACTTTTATTTAATTAACTCAAAAAAAAAAATGCTAAATATATTTAAAAAAGAATTGTTTTCTTAAAGGCATGAAAATTTTAATTTATAAAATTTCTGTTTCTCAAATTACAGCTCCCTTTTCCTTCAGGAACATATTCAGCTATAAAATTCTCTTTCAAAAAATTTAATATGTGTAAAAAAAACAACATAAAACTAATTTATTTTGTTAAAAATACACATTATGTAAAATATTCGTTGTTTATACCACCATGCAAAAATCTAAGGAATTAGAAAAAGTATGTAAATATTGGGAACTTCTAATAAACTTCTAAATTATCACAACATGCTTAATTTTCCCATTTTTAATTACTCTTTATTACAATTAAAATTTAAATTCCTCTCATTAAATATGTTTTTAGCTTCACAATTAATATAACTAATTTATATTATCTTGTGAGTATCTGCTAATTTTTCTCGAAAAGTAGAAATGTTATAAAATTTTTTTATAAAAAAAATGTTATTTTTTTTTATTTCTAATAAGGCTGCAGATTGAGATGTGTTGTTAATTATAAAATTACTAATTTTAATAGTTCTTGCAATCATTTTTCTTCCCCCTACATTAAGATATACATGAAAAAAATATCTTTTCCCCCATTCATTAACATTCTTTTTGCATTTTATGGATTCCAATAATAATAATACAAAAATCATTAAAAATAACTAATAAAAAAATAGTCAACCTAAATTTTCTTCCAGAATTAATTCATTGCTTTTTTTCTCGAAAAACGCGCGCGCGAGACTCACATCTTTAATATAATACAATTACAGTCGAACCTCTATATAACGAACCCCTATATTGCGAATTTTTCTATATAGCGAACTTTTTTCTGGAACCTTGAACATTTCACGATTTTCTTCGTAAAATAACCTCTCTGTAGCGAAGTGCATTTTCTATTTAACGAACTTTTTCTTTTGTGGTTCAATTTTTGTTCTCTTTTTTTAAAAAAACTTCTGAAAGAGTTTCAAGTTATTTTCTCTTTAGCACATTTTATGGTGGTCATAAATCTTTAACTGGTTTTATTAGATACTAACTAGCCGAGAGCAATAGAGTTCTGGAAGTTTCATCGAAGAAGAGCAATCTTTAACCCTCATTGCCCAGTTCACTAGATACATCTTCGATATCCTCTTTCACCCTCAGGGGAGTTGTCCCGTGTCCCCCTGTTCTAATTATAAAATAGTGTATCTTAAATATTACTTGTATGCTTTAAATTATAAAATATCCTTAAAATTCATTTCTTTTAGTATAAAATTATTTTCTTAATATTGAAAATACAGTGAATTCTTCGACATTCTTTTTCTTGTTTTCCTTGCAGTTTTTCTTTCTTTTTTGATGGGTAAGATATATAAAATAAACATATATTAATTTAAAAAAGGTGTGAATAATTCCTTTTTTCTTAATATATAGTTTATGAATTTAAAATTTGTTTTATGTGGTTTATAAAGTATATTAAAAGATGAACCTCTATATAACGAATTTTCCATGTAACGAACTTTTTTCCGGGATTTAGCGACTTCGTTATATAGAGGTCCGATTGTAAGATGTTCGCTTTCTCAGAACTCTCTTTTTTCATTTCATTGATACAAAACGTACAGTAAATGCAAAGCTTAAAAACAAATGCGAAATATAACTTTCTAGCACAATTTTTAAAATATTATCATGTAATTTTTTTTAGAAACGTTAGAATGAAAATGCTTGTTTTAATAATTACTTCCTTCCAATTCCGAAAACAGCTGTTAATAAAAAAAAAAAAAAAAAAAAAAAACTTAAATGATGAAAGGAAAGGAGAAAATATATAGTTAACTAAAAGAAAAATTTTCTAAATTCAACAGGGTAAAATAAATAAATAAATAAATAAAATAACAGGTGGCAGTGAAAGTATTATGATACAAATTACTATCAAACGATATAAAGCATTTTCACAAAAACAGGAAGACCAATTTCAACGTAATTCAAGAGAAAGTTAGGATTTAAAAGGGAAAAAAATCCGGAAATCAGGAAGGGAAAAAATCTGATTGCAGTCAATAGAAAAGAAATGACAATCGAACAGTGATAAAAAAAACTCCCCCTCCCCTTTCAAAAAAATGTAATTGGAAAAAAAAAGTGCAGATGAAAATAGAAATATCTGCAGATGTTGAATACTTTTTTTTATATAACTGCACAGTCTAAAGAAACTTATTGTTTTAAGAATGCCAAGCAGGTGAAAGTATAATATCTCTATAATATCTTTTCCATTTCAAATTATCTCAAAAGTAAAAGTATTCGTTTAACAAAGCTTTAGACCAATTACAGCCTTGCAGAGGATTCTTTTCCTACTGTAACAGATAAATCCAAATGACAAAAGGGAGGGGATAAAGTTAAGAAAGAGAACAAAATTATACTCTTTAAAATATAAATATAAAATAAAAACCGTTTGCAAGCAACTTTTTTTAAACAGAATAATATTAAACTTTAAAAAAATATGTATTCTACCAAATGATACTGAAATAAAAATTATTTTTTTCGCCGCTTTGAAAAAAAAAAAAAAAAAAAGCAAACATATTTAATTCAGACGATTTTTATACATGCGAAGTTCGCCAAACCAACTGTCGGATATTTTTCAATTGAAATGAAGTTTGTAACATTAAATTTGCCCCCTTTTTTATGCTTAGTAACATTTTAACACATTCGGAGGGTCAGTAATTTTTAGACCATATTTGTTTGATTAAAAGTCATTGTGAGCTTTTTCGATTTCTGTACATAGTATATTCAGTCATATAAGTTAAAATTCACACAATCCAATAAATGTAGCACTATATAAAACTGGTATTAAGAATTAATGTCAGAAGAAAATAGAGAATATATTAATTTAATAAGCCCAACTTCAAAATTAATTGACAACAAGTTAATCAAAATTTTAAATAATTCACGAACTCCGTAAAATGCTACAGATATTTTTTAAAATCCATAACTAAATTTTAAACGAAAAAATGGATCAAAATAATATTTTTTGCAAAAATTTCTACTGAGAAATAAAATCTGCAATACGCGATGAGAAAATGAAGTGTTATAAAACATCTGTTATCTGTCACAGTTTTATCAACAACAACAAAAAAAAATCTCTTGCACTATATTTAACATTAACTTTCTTCCATGATACTATGACAGCGATACTATGAAACAATGTATCAATGAAAATACTTTATTTCAACTGTATTTTATTTATCAAACCATTTTACACAACTAACTGAAAAAAGGTACTCTACTTTTTCAAATACAATTCCTCCAGTGACAGCTTTTTTTTTTTCATATTAAATATCAATAAAATTAAATACATAAATTTATAATAATATTTTCTTCGTTCGTTATTTATTTTAAGGCACATAAATCGAATAATTCCAGTTTGACAATTTCAATTTAATTTCTATTTTTCAATGCGAATATTTTTATTTTATTTTATATAATGCGATTTCTATTTTATAATGCGTATCTTTCAAAAAGAGTGGAAATAAAAATCGATACTGTCAACAATCGTAATAGCAGTTGGTTCTTATTTTTATGATAATGTTAGTGCAAATAGTGCAACCGTCGAAATAAAATTTAGAGCAACGAATTCAATTTAATAAATAGATTATGCGTTATGGGATGTTTTATCAGCTGGTTTGTAAATTTAAGTCTTGAATACCCGTTTCTAAGGTTAGATCTAGAAGTAAATATGTAGAATTGTGCAATTTTATTGATGTATTATAACACTTTAAAGTAATCTACAAATAGATAAAAGAAAATCAAAATATTTGCATTCAGGAATAACTTAAATAACTTTATTATTACAGCACGTGGTTGCATCATGAATATCACGCGATTGTTTACTTTTCCTCGACCATAACATAAATTAAAAAGACGATTTTATAAAAGTATGTACACATAAGAAATTCTAGAAACTCTCTTTAAAGTTGATTGACTACGTTTGAAACTATGATTCTGAAAAAGCATACAAATAAATAATTTTTTTTATATACTTAGTGGCAATTGAATCAGAAGATACATATAAAACTGTTTTATAGATATTATTGCAAGAAAAAATTATTTAAATGCATTTTTTGACAAAAAAAAAAGAAGGGAGGATGACATATTATTAAAACATTCTCCTTTTATGAATAATGCTTCTATAATAATAATATTTTGCGCATACATATATTAAGATTTCTGTGCAGAAAGTAAACTATTATTTTTGAAATACATAATTTAGAAATGGATTTATTCATATTTGTATTTATCAGAGTAGAGAATTTTTGAAATAAAAAATACAGATTATTATTTCAACTTATCTGTAAAAAATAATAATCTTTAAAAGTAATGTGAATTTTTCGAAAATTTTAGTTCACACAACCCCGATATATAAGTCCTAGCTTATACAGGCAAAATGTTATTATTATTGAAGCCTTTTTCATAAAAGGAGAATGTTTTGAAAAGTTATTCTACATTTTTTTGCCAAAAAAATGCATTTAAATTTTTTTTTCTCGTAATAATATTTATGAGACAGTTTTATACGTATATTCTAATTCAGCTGACATTAAGTATCAAACCAATTATTCATTTTATACACTTTTACAAAATCACGCTTTCGAACGTAGTCACCTTAAGCGGAGAGACAAATTTAAACTGTTGCACCATTCATAAACATAATCCTAATAACTAAAAACATAGTTGCATTACAAAAATAAAAACATACATTCGGGTGTAACTAAATTTTAATTTCAACTTTTTATTCCCCTTTTACTCTTTATTTTGAAGAAAAAAATGACCAATTAAATTATATAACCAATTGATGTTTCAAATTACAATAAAATGAACACGAATTGCTTAAATTTATTATTGCTTGGACTCTCTGCCATAGGCTTAATGAGAAATATCAATTTTGATCGATGTCTTTGATCGGTTATTAAAATAAAAATCATTTAGATAGCAATAATCCACTGTTTGATCATTAAGAAAAAAGTCCCATTAAACACTCAAATAAAGATATAAAAACAAATATAACCACTTACAATAGACAGCATCTATCTTTAATAATACCTGAGGTTGTTATCACTTGAGTGGTGGTATAGAAACACAATCAATTGTAAGAATCAAGTCACGTTTTTCATGTCGTATACGTACTCTGTTAAACTTGATCGTGAGGAACGAGTTATAGAGAGAAAATGAAAGACTTATAACGTACGTCATAAAAGGGATATAGTAAAATATTCTTTAACAAAACTAAATGTATGGTAATAAAATTTAAGAAATATTTCGCAAGAAAAAGAACTTTAACGAAAAAGATTTGAATAATGATTTCGTTTATTTTATTATACGACACTAATTAATGAAGCTTATTTTTGTTGTTGTTGTTGTAAGATGCAAATCTTTTAATCCGAGTTATTCCCTTTATATTAACTCAATAGATGAATATTCATTATATTTTTTTAACTACGTTAAAACAAAATTAAGGTATCAGTACATCATTGTGTTTTCAGAGTATCGTTAAAATGATTTCTGTTTTATTCGTTACTCGACACATAACAGTTTTCAGTATTTCTCTGTAATGGAGATGATTATAAACTCACTTCTTTAAATTTAAGAAAGGCTAAAGGAATTTTTTCGAATAACGGAAAATAAAAAATATACGTGTTGTTTTCAATGAAAATTCTAAAAACTTTCCCTTTTTTTTTTGGTTCTTACTTTTATTAAATGACTGCAAATCTTTTACAGATTTTTTTAAAACTGCAGTTTAATTTGAATTTTCTTTTAAAAGATCAATACACAAAAGAGTTTCAAGTCATTTCCGTTAGCAAATAAAATATTAGTTTAATTTCTCTCTCTCTCTCTCATTTTTTTTTTAAAGAAATTAAACTCTACCTGTTATTAACAAAAAGGGGCTTATTACCAATTTAAAATGCATAATTAAGACATAACATCAATTTTCCCCTAAGATAAAGATTTTGAAATTAAATCACTCTTTTACCAATAAAAAATGTCGTACGCAACAAACATGAGCCATTTTTTTGAGAGAAAAGTAAAGATAACTGAAATTAAAACGGAAACATTAAAGTTGTAACAGTAAAGTTGACTTCAAAAACTGTCAAGGAACAATATCTAACCCCCTCCCTTTTCCTCCAGAAGCCAAATTTAACAATTTCACCATTTAAAAAAAATGACGCAAATAGATTAAAAAACATAAGTCTTTTCACACAAAAAAAATCTTCAAATACCTGCCAGTTCTTTTATCAAGAATGCTTCTACGAACCCACTACTCGATTAGAAAGTGTTTCGACAGCCACTGAGTTCCGATCGACATTACGCGAGGAAAATGACAGTGCATGTATCCCCGGTTATCATAATGAACGGGAATCCACGCCTCCCACTAGGTCAACGTCCCGAACACGTGGAAGTGAAGGAAGAGCATGGCAGCAGTAAATAATGTAAATGATAAAAAGTTTTAAGTAAATATACAGCGAGAAATGAGCCCCAAATTGGATCAAGGTCAGAAGATAAGTAACGAAAAGGAGAAGTGCACCCCAAAAGGGGCCCCTTCGTCATTCATCCGTCTTCACCCAACTGACTGAATTACGGCTTTTGTTCTAGCAAAATCTCCCTCCTTCCGAGGGTTGCAGCTTTCATAGGAGTATTACAATATAGAACTAACAGCTTTGGGAGGAATATTATTTTTAGAATCAGCAGCGTCAACTTCTCGGGACTGAATTTATTTTGTAAAACGGCATAACGAACGCACTTCGGTACACAATTCCAGTGGGTTTGTTCTCTTCCAACCGAGAGATGGCGCCAAGTAATTAGCCGGTTTGGGGTAAGTAATTGCGAAGGCATTTTTTAAGATGCCACTGTGTGATTAAATCTTTTTTCCAAGATTAATGTTGTTGGTATCTGTGAAAAGATGAGCTGCCTGAATAGTTGAAGTGAATGTGTGAAAAATCAATTTAAATTATATACCATTTGAATAAATTTAGTAAACGAAATCAAAAGTGTCAAAAAGTATTCTTCCGTCTTATTTTAAAAACATGCAAATAAGAAATTCTTTGAAAGAATGAATAGTTATTACGAAATGATAAATAAAACTATTTCATCTTTTGACTCCCTTAAAATACCTCATAAACATATGTTATTAAAAGCGATCATATAAAGATTTTTAGTTAAGTTAGCTTTTCGTTTGTTTTAAATATTTTTTTGACAAATTCTTAAATGTTTCTTAATATTTTAAAACATCAAAGCCTTTTTCATTCACTGTAACCGAAACTGGCACACACCTCAACTTTTCCCGAAGTTTGATGTATGCCCCACTGAATGACATATCAATGGAAATTTGTAGAATACGGGGTTCTCAAAACTGAAAAAAGGGAATTGGGAAAGTCGCCGGAAGCAAAGAAAGTGCGGTCAGTTGCGACATATGTTCAGATCGTTATATGTCTGAGATGTCCTGCTGGTTTTGTGCTTGATTTCGCGTTCTTGTGTTCAGAATAATATATATATATTATGTGACTAAAAACTTCTAATTTCTTAACACCTACAACACTAACATGCAAGAACTCAATCTCTGCAACATTTCGTAGTTAAATTTAAGACACACATATATATTCCTTTAAATTTTCACACCGGTTATAGATGACTAACATGGCCGCGGTAGCCTAGTGGTCCTGATCACGTACTCGTGGCTCGTGTGTCATGAGTTCGAGCCCCAATGCTGATGCGAGATGAACCTTTCGAGGCTCAAAATCTCCCCGTTGACATGGTATGGAAGTTAGGAGAGTAGGGTGTCTCCTCAAATGTCGTCCTTGTCACTTAACTATGGTGCAAAATCCATGATCCGTTGCAAAAAGTGCTCATGTGGCTATAGATTGCTATATATCAGTGTTTCCCAAGGTGGTCCCTACGGACTCCAGGGGTCCCTGATATTATTCAAGGGAAAGGAAAGAATTAAAATTGATTTGGGGGTCCCTGGACAATATCAGTGGGTCCACGCAAGTTTAATATAAAATTTCAAAAAACTGACCATTTTTATTTTTATGGAAACTTAAATAAATCACAATAATTCATTTGGATATACCAGACTAGGTGTTGAACCTTGTGATGTGGGTTGATATAGTTGCCAAACTACGTTGAATGTCTGTGAATCGGTGGTCTGTTGTGTGGATGTGACACTAAATAGGGACAATACAGAAACCAGACTAAATTAGGCGGATTTGGTACTAAACAGAGCATTTAATCAAAGGATAGCACTACAAATTCTGGTAAGAAAAACAGATCTCAATTTTATATCGTGCATTATGGGTTATTATGCAGAAGTTGTTGACTACTTTCCCGTCTTCCAATTTGGTAGAACGTGGATTCAGTGCCGTAAAAATCCTCATCACGAAAAAAAAAAGGGAAAAAAGAAACCGACTAAAAATTAGTGCTTGTGGGGATTTGCAGTTGCTACTCAGAAACATTAAGATAGATACAAATATACTCATAACATCTCATCACAGTTAATCCAAGTCATTAATTTTTTTAAATTTTATATTACAGAAAACTACTAATTGTAATAAATTATATTCTTCAACAAAAGGGTTTTTAATTTTTTATTTTTATGCTATGCATTTATGTAGCTTTTTCACTATAGGGTCCGTGGGCAAGTTTTGACTATAACAAGTAAAAAAAAAAATTAAGTCAATTTAGGTCAACTAAGCAAAATTTTATTTTAACTACTTTTTATTAAATAGTTACAATTAATATAAATATGTACACACATATGACAGAATCACATTAGGTGGTAATTAATTTTTATCAATTATCATTAAAGTATCGTATTGTCATCCAAAACAATCGTGTATATAAAATTTCAGTTCAACTGAATGCTTTAAAACGTGAGAAAAAACCTTTTAAAGTTTTGACCCAAGTCGCTAAAAATGAAACCAACGTGGCTGTATCTGTAATACTTTAAATAATTAGTTTCAGTCAATTAATTTTAATTAAATTATCGTATGTTTACCCAAAACAATAGCGTATAGAAAATTTCCGTTCAAATGAACGCTTTAAAATGTGAAAAAAAAACCTTTTCATGTTTTGACACAAGTCGCTAAAAATGAAAACCAACATGGCTTGTATCTGTAATTTTTAAATAATTAGTTTCAGTCAATTAACTTTAATTAATTATAATTAAATTATCGTATTTTACCAAAACAATCGTATATAAAATTTCGTCAAATGAGCGTTTCAAAATGTGAAAGCCTTTTCAAAGTTGACACAAGTCCATGCCTAAGATCCCAAAATGATGCCAACATGGCTTGTGTATTGTAAGTCCTTTTGAATAATTAGTTTGAATCATCTAATTTATTATTGAATTTAATAAATTACTGTAATTGTCATCAAAATAATCATGAATATTAAATTTCAGCTCCTTTAAAATGTATTTTATTAACGTTGAAAATTCCATAAGATAAATATATATGAGAGGTAGCTATGTAGGAATTAATAGGGCTTTGTTAAAAAAGTTTGGAACCACTCTAATATTTCGTTATATAATTACTTAATAAGCAAAATACATCTAATTTATGTTAGAGTTAAATTATAATTGTTTATTCTTTGAACGTTTCATGAATTCATACACATAACCGTGATTTATCGAAGCGTTTTTAAATTATATATTGGTATGTTAACACACAAATAAGTGACACGTTTTCTTTAAAACCTTATCTATAAAATAATATTATTTAAATGGACTTAAGTCACATTCGAAGAGGGAAGAATAAATTGTTCTCCCTTAGATACTTATACATATTACAAAAATGTTAGTATGTTCACATCTAAAAAAATAACCATTGATGATAAATTTTTTCATGTGAACCTAAATTCCTATAAATAAAGCTTTGATTTGTGATTTTTATATATGCAACATTCATTACAAATATATGCATTTCTGATTTCTAGCAGCTCATTTTTATGTATTTAAAAAATATTTCGAAATCTCTGAACCATATTTATTATTTCCAAATTCCTCGAGCAAAATCCGTACCACAAAATAGTTAGATTTTAATATAGCAATTCTCACTTTGTTTATTTATTGGAAATTTTATAAGAATATAACATACCATTACCTTTTTCTCAAGTATTAACTAACGAAAATTAATCAAATAAAATCATATAATATTATTTTATTTAATAACATTGGCGTAATACAAATATAAGGTAAAATGAACTAATTTAACATATCATTGAAGATAAACTTAGTGTTCACGAAATGTGCGGGAAGCCTTCTTACATCTCAACAAATTATTAATAATAAAATCAAACTCCTGTTAACAAAATGAGAGAAAATATAACTATAATATCGCATATTAATTTCAGCTATGGAAAGAATGAGCGAAAAGCAGCATTGACTGAAATTTATATTTTCATGTAAAAAATATAGTTTTTGAAAGAATTCTTGATATATTTTAAATGAATCCAAATCATTTGCAAAATTCGAGAAGAACGCAAGAAAAAGCAACAGACTCAAGCAGTCGCCATCGCAACTAGTTGCAATATTTAGGAACGGGAAACGAGGGGAAAGCTTCCGTTATAAGAGGTACGAAACGCGTTGGAAAGGATAAAAATAAGAAATATAGAAAACAGCAATCACATTTCCTTAAATATATTTATTTTATGTGCAATTTATTTTAAAAATACATTACAAATAATTGTAAGAAGTAATAGAAAATCATAGACATAAAAATATATTATGCATTTCTTAAGTTTCTATTGATTATTAACTTATAAATCAGAAGTAACACACGATGACTATTGGCCTCGTTATTTTGAGCGTAGGTTAAATAATGAAAGTGACACTTGAGATGTCCCCCCCCCCCTTCTGCAAACTTCTACGGCACTCTAACGTGAAGACTTTGAGCTGGTCAGATTAGGTACATAAGCGCCTCTGCACAGAGGATCTTTAGTAGCACCAAGAGTCTAACCTATCACTGGACAGAAACAAAGTTCGCCATGAATTCGTGACTATAACGACTTGGTTACCGCGATGACATCAATTAACAAAAACGACATTTAAGTTATTACTCACGCAGTGGCGTAACGTACACCCTCGCATCGCGGTGGTGCCCAAAGCCTGAGTGACGCCAAGTACGTATTTAACCAATTCATAAAATATACCTTTTTATTATTGAAAACAATTATAAAATCCCCTTGCACCACAAAGTATCACACGGGGCTCACAGAAGTAAATATTAATCACACATTACAAAAGAAAGAAGGGAAAAAAATTTTAAGATTATGAAGGATTACAAATATTTATAACAAATTTACAGAACTTTTTAAAGGCATTTCTGGTGGAAGGAAGTTGATGAAAATTTGGAGGCCAATTTATATTGTCCCTTGAAAGCCAATCTTAGGATCTTTCTCTCTCTGATACACTTGGAACACAGAAGGAGCCAGTGCTGGTTTATTCATTGAACGCTTGGGGCGGACGCCCAGGGGCCCGGATGAGCTGGACTTAACCAGGTTTTCTAGTCATAAATTTCAATCCACCAGTGAGAAGGGGGCCCGTAGATCTTCTGCGCCCAAGGCCCGAGATAGGCTTAAATCCGCACTGGAAGAAACACATGTTCTACATTTTCCTCGCCACCAATATTACAATACCAGAAAGATGACGGAGCTAAATTAAACTTGTTCAAGTAGCTTTGAAAGTTACCATGGCCAGTGAGAAACTGGGTTATTTTGTAATTAGAATAAAAATGGTGGCATGACAATCTCTTATTGATGGCTGGAAAAATTT
>BMAV01001801.1:129912-168398 GCA_019973955.1 Trichonephila inaurata madagascariensis
ACCCAGATTACACCACCAGCTGCCACACCAGATCAACTTTGGCAACGTGTGGAAGCTGCTTGGTTTGCTGTACCCCAAGAACATATCCAAAGTCTCTTTGAATCAATGCCGAGGCGTGTGGCAGCGGTGATCTCCAACAATGGCGGCTACTCTGGCTACTGATTCTGGCAGGAACCACACTTCATAGAAGTCTATAAATTTAATAATTTAATACTTGGTCAAAAAACATGTTATCTACAAAATAAATTTTGTTGTGCTATCTCTTGTCTTTCTTGGTGTTGCATTTACGGTGGCCAGCAGTATATTTTAAACTTCCTTTAGTAAAAAGAAAATTCTTTTATTTCATTAAATTGGCTTCATAATCGAACTGTTTCAATTGACAGTAACCATTTTTCTATTATAAGGTTAAATTAATGCTGCGAAAAACGTAGCTCATTGGTTTTCAAATGAGTGATTGGCATTTCGATTGTTATATCGAATATTTTTTAACAGCAGGAAAAATTACTAGACTTTCTTTCAGAAATATGGGAGATAGTAACATATTGTAACGTAGATCCGAGGGTTCGGGGATTTTATGCAAAACAATCACAAAGAAAATAATTAGTTCTTCAGGAGCGATGCGAATTTATTATCAAAAATCCAATCCTTTAAATACAGGATTCAGCAGCTATATTCACAGAGTAAAAATCTCCGAAGGTGTTCACACCTTCATCAGCAATCAAACACAATAACCAGTGTTTAAAAATACACATATATAAAGGATTATTCACAAGCACAGCCGAGCTACAAATCCGAAACAATCCTCACTACTCTCTGGTTTAATCAAGACTCCTCACCGTCCCGGCGAGCATCTTATTTATAGGCGCGACAGAAAATTCCAGAAATATAGCCGCTCGTGACATTAGAGGAGAGATCCACTACTTTCTAGAAGATTCCAGAGGGTTCCGAACTCGCCCAAATGGTCGCCAGTGACGCCAAAAATGATGCCAACTTGGCTCTATCGCCAAGTTCTCATTGAATCGCCATTATAACGTAAGGGGCGGCATTGATTGTGAATGGTACAATTTTAACATGAAATAAACATAGCATAGAGTAATATAAATGCATTAAACACCCAAATACAAATTATTTGCACTATTTACACAAACTTCGTAACAATATTAATGTGGACATGAACCTCTTAGTGTGCGCCTTTTTTATGGAAATGCGCGGTATTGTGAATTGGGATGGTAAAAATAAGCTTTTTTGTGTGGAGCGATTTTCTCTCTCTTCCAAGCGACCAAAATTCGAATTTAATAAAATCTGTAAATCAAGACAATTATGAGAATTTCACAGAAATGCATTCTTTTCTACATGTTTTCATTATATTGCTTACATTTTTTTTTATTTCAAACCGAATTTTACTTTCTCATACAGTAATTTCTCTATATGCCAATTCTATATTCACATAAGAAAAAAAAGCATAAACTTATACGAATATTCACATACAAAATTGTTTTATGCACTAAAGACAGTAAAAGATGGTACTTTAAATATTTCCTCTGAAGTTATTCGAAAATATCACAGAATTAAATAAATAATTTGGTTAATTGTTCGTCAAATAAATTATTAATGTCGCTTAAACAGACGAATTAATTTACTGAACAAAATCTATCCGTAATTTGACGAAGAATTTTTTTTTTTTTTAACTTTTGAATATTTTTACACAAACGTTTTTCTGAGTAAAGTAACTGTAGTGCCGATTTAAGCTCATTTCAGGCCCTAGGCGCAGAAGATCTACGGGCCACCTTGGCACTGGCGGATAGAAATTTATAACCAGAAAATCTGGTTACGTCCAGTTAATCCGGGAAGCTCGCCCCAAGTGCCCAAAGAATAAACCGGCACTGGGTAACTGCATGTATCATTAAAATTAACATTACCTAACACTTGATTTTTAAAAAATAAATGCAGTTTTTTGTAATACTACTAACATATTTTAAGAAAAGAATGTTAGTTAAAAGTTCTCTCCTGCTAACGAATTTAAAAAATAGATCAAATGAGGAAATGAAACAGGAAACTTTCTAGCTTGGTTTAAAATTTTAAAAAGTATATATAGATAAGTAATCAAAGACATTTAAAAAAAAAACAATTTGTAACCAATATTTATTTAGAAGATATGTTAAAGAAAAACAGATTTAAGGGAAAATTATATATTTGTATATAAGATATTGAGAAAAAAATACATAATCATTTGCTATTTAGATAAACTTAAAACACATTTCAAATATATACATGTATGTATATACATGAATTACTAATAATTTCTACTTTTATTAATTATTAAATTTTTAATCAAAACTTAAAAAAAAAATTTAATTTAAAAAAAAATTATTTTGCAAAATTTAAAGTTTTCGTTCAAAAAAAAAAAAAAATGCTCATTACAAACATTATATCATGAATGACTTATTATACATAGGTATAAAAATTTTAATTATTAAAAAGGTTTAGAGGTGCACCAATTTAATTTTTAAATAAAGTTATTGGTACTGATTAATAGTATAACTGTACACAGCTTCAATTTGGAAATTATTTTATTAAGGCAAATGCATCTTCGATAATAGCTTTGTGAATATGTAATTTAAACATCATGAAAATGAATAGCACAGTGAAAATATTCTCCATGTAAAAAACAAAAACAGATCCTGATTCTTGAAAATCTGTCTCATAATGTAGTTATCCTTCCAGAACGAAATCTTTGAACAATTTTATTAGTTACTGAAAATAATTAACAAGTTGGAAATCTTTTAAACTAATTATAATGACAACATAAATTTTCTTAAGATATGGATTATTCAGCATAATTAATTTTATAGAAAACAGAAAAGAATGTGTAAGTATGTTTAGATGTGGGAAAGTTAAGGTTTCTTTAAAAGTTTAAAGGGCCTTTATATTTTTTTTTTTAATAAAATAAGTTAAGTAAAAATTTCGAGTACTAATTCAAGATTTGAAATAAAACTTAAAATTAGACAGAATATTACATATGCAGCAAAATAAATAAATTGAAATTCAAATACAGTTAGCTATAAATATTGCACACATTACATAATCAAACAAACTGTTTTCAGTTCTTTTGAACTGATAAGGAAAAACCTTTTGAATAAGATAGCAACAAAATTTAATTAAAAGATAATTAAATTATAAAAGATATCCAAAATACTGGAATAATTACTTAGGATAATCATGTATTAAGGGTCTATTAATATTTCTTGAAATTTTTTTCAATTATGTTACTTATACTGAAAGTCACACATTTATAATTTTAATATACAGAAAAGCTACAATATTAAGGATTATTCTTGCAAATATAAAAAAAGGTAAATAAGAAATCTAAAATTTTATTTTCAAATTATTAAAATACAAACGCTTTTAAGTTGATTTTTCCGTAATTTAAATTTCATATAACTGGTTCTTAAACTTATTTCTCTTCATATTCATAATTAAAATTTATTGTATTTCGAAATTTCATATATATTTGATTTTAATAATATTGACACGCATACATTTGCTTTTTTTTTTTTCATTTCTGATTTGCTTGTACACTGCCTAGAAAGCCTTTACTTATCCCTGAAATGCTTTGCTATTAAATTAGGAAATTAGTTTTAATTCAAAAACAAATATAATGATGTATATTACACGAGAAAATAAATAAGATCAGTATAAGCTTATAAAAATTAGTCTATGAGGATACTAGATCATTTTAATCTACATTACTAATATGTTGAGGTGTAATCAAGTATTCTAACTAAATACAAAAGAATAAAAAAAAACATTCAATTCAAGTCCTAGCATTAAGAGCTATAAAGTGTATTTCTATGAAATTAAGAACAAGATTTTGAATATATCAGTGCTGAAATTTTCAGATTAAAATATATAAGTGCAATGAATACTAGATGGAATTCACACAAGGTAAAACTACTCCAGCTCAACAAGATTCTAGCAAACAGAATATGACACAAATTGAGAATAAACCTACATACATCCTCAGACACCATAAACATTACAATTATCTTTCTAAAGGATTAATCAAGAATTTAAATTACAATGAAATGCCTGTTTAAGTATTTTTAAAAGATCATTAGAATGAAACTGTCAACTAAATTAACGTGACACTTTCTTCAGCTTCATAAACAAACGACAATTTTAAAAACACTCGAAAGATTGAGCACGACAGCTCAAATCATCTTATGAAAATATGGAAAGAAAAAGAAAAGCAGTCATGATGTAAATAAAGAATAAATATTCATAATAGAAAGAAATTTAAATGCATCAAAAAGTGGAAGATATTATAGAAGTTAATATATTTTATTGAGAAAGTTTTTTTAATTTATCAGTGATATGAAGGATGTTTTCTGTATGAGCTGTGCACAGTATCATTATCAAAAAATCTTTAGAAAGGACAAAATTAACTAGTGAAAATTGTATTTATTACCTTATATTTACTAAAAAGTCAAATTTTTAAAAATATCAAACAAGAAAATTAAAACAAATTTTAAAATGAATATATATATACATATATATATAAATGAATAAAATAAAAATATTCAATATACTTGTTTAGTAATTATTTATTTCAAAAATGTTCATATTGTTCTTTATATCTATTCATTTTTACAGCAGTTTAATAGCGAGGGCTTTCATAATTCTTACATATTCAATCTTGAAAATCAATATATTGCATGAAAATTAATTCATTTTCATATGTAATGCATAATAGATCTTAAAAAAAAAAAAAAAACTTGTTCTGTTTAAACATTTTTTTCAAAACTATTGTTAATGCCAGCAATTAAGTTGAACTTGAATATGAATTAGAAAAAAATTATAGATTTCAGAATACAATTACAAACCAGAGTACTAAAATATGACGTATTTAAAGATAAAAGCCTCTTATCAAGTTTTCATGTATAAATTATTTGAGCATCTTTTTTCCTAATAGAACATATTTGAACACATATTTAAAAATATATATATATTTTAGAATAACAAAAAATATTATTACACAAGAAAGAAAATTTATTTCAAATTGTGTGCATATTTCTCTTTGTAGAATATAGCCAAAATTGTATATAGATTTGACTTTATTAGTCATCAAACCCAGATTTTATAAGCCATTAATTTAAGCGATTACATCATCAAAATTTTCAGACACCACTTAGCAGGAATTGTAATAAACAAAGCATAAAATAATTATTTCTAACTTTAAAAAGGAAACAGGCAAAAATCAACAGCAAAAATTTCATTTTCCTTTAAATACATGAGAATTTTACAAAAGCTGATTTCTCACAATATAATTACAATGAAGAAATATTTATATAATATGCAATCAGAGAGTGAGTATATCTCAATTTATGAACTAATAAATTAAGCTAACTTATTCCCAAGAATTTAGCATATATTAAAAATACAATGTTCATTTCAAAAGCAGGGATTTGTCAATTCTCAAAAATACTGATACAAAAGAAAGTGATTTTTTTACAACAGAAATTATTCATCATAACTAAAATACAAAGGCCAATTTTGATATTTGCACTTATTTATGAAAAAAAAATTAAGTATTTCATATGTTAAATATGAAATTAAACTTGAATTACTGATTATTTTTAAACATTTAATGCTACAATATTCTCCCGCAACATAAATAAAATATGAATACATTATTAATGCAAATAAAAATCAAAAATTTCTTTCACGATAAAAATGCATTTAAAAAATGTGTGTGTGTGTATATATATACATATACCATTTATACTTTATTATAAATAAATAATATTCATTACTTAAAGAAAAAATAATAAATTCAAATTTACAGAAGCAAACTTAAATCTGCATTCCATAAATAACTCCTGTCTTCATTTAAAAATTTAACTGCAAAATTTTTTCGCAAAAATGCAATTTATAATTTTGTATCTTTTTGCATGGTTAAACAAATTTTATTAATCTCACACATGCACAATGTCAACAAATTTTGAAAAACTGCTAAGCACCAGAAATAATTAGCAATGCAATAATGAATTCAAAGATCAGTATAAAACATCTAGTTCTGTGCAACATGTATCACAATTTTATATTTAAAACAAAAGTACAGAAATTTGAAAGATTTTGATTTATAAACAATATTAACTTAAAAATTGGAGAAAAAAAAATAAAACCATAAGACATGAAATTTGAAAATGGTTACATATAAATTTTAAAAAGGTTACATATAAATTTTAAAAAGGTTACATATAATATATATGTTATAATTAATACCCTACTAAATCATGATTAAATAAAGTATTATGAATACTTATCTCCCAACCAGATATTAAAAAAATATTTTTATTTTCTTTAAATTTAAAATAAAAATTGTAATGTTTTCTGCTATTTAATTATAATACAAATTACACAATATTAAAGAAGTTCTTAAATTTAAGGTAAACATTTTTAATATTACTTCATTAAAATTAACCATTAAGATTTGAAAACTTCATTCTTAAACAATAAAATTTAAGCAATACTTTTAAATTTGAAATAGTTTTAACAAAAATGAATAAAATAAAGCTATTAAATTTAATATAATATATAACACAAATTTTTAAAAAACACATTTTTATTTAAATATGTTGAATATCATATATCAAAGGGGGATTAATTATCTCGCGCTGATATGTTCCGAAAAAAATCAATTTTTAATATCAAAATGCAACGCGAAAATGAACGAAGAGAATAAACATTAAAAAGTATACAAGCGATAAATTTATCTGTCACAATACTTGTTCAACCAAAACAGTAAACCAAGCCTTTATTCTTATTTTTATTGACACTGAAAACGAATGAAAAAATTCCATTTTACACATTCACCGTCTATTCCGTCCAATCAGCGGCTAGTAGTATTTTAGAAACTGACCACGTGAGCGCAATAATCTGCGGCATGTAAATATACAATTCATAAATACAAATTTAAATACGCTAAATAATTTTCATGAAAAGAAAAATAATCAAACTGAAGTCTAATTTTTGTCTTTTTCATTTATCACGTCAAAAATCATAATCGTCTCTCACAACTGCCAAGCGCACGGCGCGCGTGTAAACATAAATACACATGTCATGACCGAAAGAAAAAAAAAAGCATGGTTTCCCACTCATCCAGAGTCGCCGATAGTAAAGAGAATGAAAATTACTGCCGCTCTTACAAATTTATTTTATCTCATAAAAACACTGCATCAACAAACAAGCGACAGCTTTATATATTTTAAATATGAGAATGCTGAGTAAAAATGAATAAATTATGCTAAGTGAGCAATAAATATGTAAAAACATGCAACTTGCCTGTCCGTGGATCAGACAGAAACTTACTGTCCGCCATCTTGAATAATCACACTGAATTCGACGGCCGGAAGTTGACGGAAATACCAAATTGATTAGCATCTATAATCGAAATTTTCTGTTTTAAAGTCTTAACCAATCCACCCGAATTTTTACCGGCATTTTCTGAACAAACGGGGTGTTTATTGGGTACATAGCAAATATGATTGTCAATTTCAAAACTTTTAAAAAGTTTAAATTTTAAAGCATTTTAAATTGGTTTTAAAACTGTTTAAAATTAATAATATGTATAATCTGTGATTCCATAATGATATAAAATATTTTTATTTGAATTTTTCTAATATTTCTGTCCATTTATATTTCTTATTTTCGCAATTAAAACAAAATTTAATCTGAAAGTGCACTCGCAGTGAAGTATTTTTACGCAATCGCAGAAATACGTAAAACTCACTGCGGACCTGCTCTACATTTAAAATCAATATGGCCGACATGAAGTCATTACCGAAAACTATTAGAGAGTTAAATTCGCGTTATGATTCTGGAATAATTAAAATGTGTGATCGTATCGGGTGTCATTTAACTCAAAAAGATGTATGTTTATTAACTATGTTATCAGGCACAGAAATAGACGCTACACTAAAGTGCAAGATTAAAAATGGCAAGGACTTGCTTCTCGCTCTGACAAAATCAGGGTACTGTGATGAATCCAATTTGACAAGCATTATTGATTTGATGAAAAATATTAAACGCCATGATTTACTACATATGATCCATATGAAAAAGAAAACAAAAGGTAATGTGTTTTTTCATTATTTATTTTGATACGTTTCTATCTAACAATCTTAATGCATGTAAACATCTATGTTGACAATTGTAAACAATCAACCATTACGTGTTGAAAGCCATATGTATACTGTTGAAAATTGTAATTCTTTCCTGCTTTATATTATATTCTGTTAGACAGTATTGCAATATTATTGTACATATGTTGTAACCATTAATTGACAACGCTTATTAAATTTAGTAATTTATTTTATGTAAATGTCATACAATTTTCTCATTCTCCATGCATGTTAGTTATGTGAACTTGCTAAAATAGTGAAATAAACAATCACATGTATCATTTAAATGGAGAAACTTCTAAATCTACAAAAAAACTATTATTCAAACAGTAAATATAGCTTTAAAAAGTTCATTCTAAAATTTGGAATTATAATTTGAATTTAAAATTGTTTTTTTTTTTAAAAAGACAGAATCTTTACCTAACAAGCTCCCATATTCTAAAAGTAACAATCTTATTTAATAAGGCAAATAAAAAATAGATTAAAGTCTAGAATAGGGGAAAATAATTTTTTCTTAGAATTTGGAGTTATAGAGAAGTATTTCATTTTAATGGTGATCTTTTTGGCAATCTCACAAATATCTTTTGCTAAAATATTGATAATCATCCAAAATTAGTAACATCTCAAAAACAAACATACTGTAATAATGTAAAATGTAAATTTTAATGTTTTTAAAAGATAATTATTGAATTTTAGCAAACTGAAAAAAATGATCAATGTTAGGAAATGAAAACTACATTATACCTTAAAATTAGAATTCTTCCTAAAGAAAACAAACTTTTTAGGAGCATTGTGAAAGATGTAAAAGCATTCCTTAACTTCACGTTGACTGTCATGTATATGTGTTAGCCCAAAATATAGTCAATTCCCAGCTGTCACTGTTGCATACCAGTGTTTTTTTTTTTTTTGTTCACCTCTGGCTGTCACATGTGTGGGTTGGTGTAGTAGTTGTTAGGACAGTGGGGTGCCTGCTCAGTTGTCGTCCTCATCACTTGACCATGGTTTAAAATTATGAAGTTCGTCGCCAAAAGCCCTCGTGTAGCTGAACAGAGTGATGTTAATGTTTTCTCAGTCACATGTGTGGGTTTGGATTGTTTGAATTTTATTTGGTCATGGATGGCATCGTACGTCAATAGGATTTGAGATGCATGTAAAGGAGAAAAATGTTACTCGCATCCTGGAGGATTTTGATTCTATAAACATAAGAGGAAAGGAATGTTTCTGGATTGCGTGTTTTATGACAGCTATTTAAATCAGCATGTGTTATTTGTTTATACTAAATGTGAAAGTTTTATTTTTGCTAAAGCGTTGGATTTGGCTTTACAGTCTAGTTTTTTAATAGATAATTGACAAAATTATCTTTTACTGTTACAATGTCAAAGCATGAAAAATATTTAACCGAACTTGAAATAGCAGAAATGATACAAAATATTTTGGATATTAATTCTGAAACAGATTTTGAGTGTAGCAATAGGAACAGATACTGTATCTGATTGGACTAAAATGTAGATTAGGAAACCCTTTGAATTTGGTGATGTTAAGCTAGATGCCGGAATGAATTCGTTTCATCTGGACTTTGGCTTCGCATCATTATTCTCAAAACACCTATCGTTACACATAGGTAGTTTAGCGACAGCTTCTGGTCACCAAAAAATTGGCTTTTCCAAGGAGCCCCCTTATTTTAAACTTTACCCATCTGATTGTTCTGTTAATTACAAATCTAATGACATTTCAGACATCTGTATGCCAATCAAAAGAAAATACCTTTCCATGGTCATCCACATTAGACAATTTAATTTTTGTTTGTTTATATTCCTGCAAAAAGATCTTTCAAAATTGCAAAGGATTTATTACAAGTGAAAAGATTGTTATGTCAAACTTATGTAGATCCTTATTTTCAAAATTTTCATACTAATGAGGAATTTTAGTAACATATTCAGTTTTCCAAAATAAAATGTGTAAAAAAAATGTATTTAAACAAGAAATAATTTGTGTAAGTAAAGTATATAAATACAAAATGTATAAATCATGCTTTTTATATACTCTAAAGAGTATTAAGCAATGTGTTCATATTTCGATATTTTCATTGATTTAAATTTGACTGCAAAAAATCCTCCAGCTGTGAGTAACACTCCCAAAAGAAACCTGTGGTCCTTTTCCCTTCTGTTCTTTTTTTTTAAAAAAAATTTCAATTTAAAATAACAATCAGGAACAGAGTAAATGTGTTTGAACCAGAATAATTATGTATACAAATGTGACAATGGTAACCAGTTGGTCATGGGCATTAACTTGTAGTTGACATTGTTTCAGTTCCCATTGTGCTTTCGAATCCTAGTGCCACTGAAGAGCCACCATGTAGATGTGATGATAACTTAAACTGTCTCATTGAATATATTGAGGCTCAAAGTTCTCATGTTGGTGTTGTGTGGAAATTTGGGGAATTGAATGCGAGTTTAAATGTTATTATCTAGTTCAAAATTGTGAATTAAGCAACAGAATGCAATGTTAATAAACAATATCTGCATTTTTATGTATTGAGATTAACAAAATTAACAGTTTGCCAGAATGAAATCAGTATCACATTGCCAAATTTGAGAGGCACCTTCATTCCAGTCAAATTTAAGTAAAGAAATATATCTCATCCAACTATATGATTATGTATTATAAAATATAAAAATATACTAAAAGAATTATATAAAATTATTCTTTGTATTAATTACATGCTAGTTTTTATTAGTTGTCAATTTCATTTGACTAAGCATCATGTAAGATGCAAATGTTGAAAAGAAAAAATAAATAAATATGCTGAAAAGATACAATATTATACAGTAGTGAAATAAACAATGGAAGAAAATGAATCTCATTCATGTAGTAATAACTTTATCTATGTTAGAAAAATTTCTAATAAATTAAAAATTAATAATTCAACACTCAGTTTAAAAATAAATTATCAAATATATATATATATTTCTAGTCCTAGTTTAGGTCATGTTGGGCTGAATATTTCATAGAACCTTTCAAAAATAAAAATTGACTGACTAAGACATATTTAAAGAAGGATATTTTTCGTTAGTAGATCAGAAATCATAATTAAGCATAAAAATTTATGTAAAATGTAGCTGAAATGATAACAATAATACATACAAGTATAATTGTTTCTCAAAAATATTTGTGTGAGGAAAATGATTAGATTTTATGCAGTGTGAACAATTATTTAAAACATACTAACTTATAACAACTCAGTGGTGCAACAACCCATGAGGGCCTAGGCCTACTGTGCCCAACTCAGTATACGTGACCTTAGGGTCCTGAGGTACATGAGCAGATGTTCTGGTCAGGTGGTCAGTCTGATGTGAAACCCCCAGTGATAAGTCCCCAAGCAAACTTGGTACTCATTTATCGACCCACTGAAGGGATGAAAGGTTGAGTCAACCTTGCCCAGCGCAGGGTTTGAACCTCGGACCTGTGGTGTGGAAGCACGATGCACTAACCACTCAGCCACTGGGCTTCACTTTATATTTATTACAAGATGTTCTTTAATTTGCTCTAAGAGTTAAAAAAAAAATAAGCTACTAATCTCTGGTTATTTTTTAATCTAAAAACTTGTAAATCAGACTGCTTGATATGAAGATGTTACTTTAGTCATTGACCCATGAATGGATGAGTATGATGTGAAGCATATATTTTTTAAAATGTATAAAGCTAATAATGTTTGGCATAAGTAGAATTTTAATTGGCATACTGTAAGTTTTGATTTGACGTTTTGAGTTGAAGCAAGTTATATGGAAATTAGTTTTGTGAGTTCTGCATTTAATTATTTTCTCATTTTTACCTCAAATCCATTCCTGCCTTGGATTGCTTTTTATTGGGCTAGAATTAAACACAATGGTATCTGAATGTTCTTTACTTTCACTCATGAGTTGACTGTTATTTGTTAACACAGCTGACACATCTTGGAAGAATGCTCTAGTGATGTTTCTTTTTTTGTTTATTAATTTTTTCTGGCTGCCTATTTTACCCATCACTAGGTCTGCTAATCATTTCTGATATCCTTGTAATTTCAAACCATGGGTAGACAGGGGGGAAGGTTAGAAAAAAACTAAGATTCAACATGCATGCCAATGTAAAAATCTTCACACATTTGATGTTCAGCTCCCAGGACTTGAAAACACAGCTTAACTACAGTATCACCAGCAATGAGTTATGGCCACATACCTTCCTCCTTGTCAACCAGCGTTTTTTAACTCCTTTCTGTATTGCACATCTAGATCGTAGATAAAGGTGATACATATAGATGTTAGGGCTTTATATGATCTTCCTAGTTATTTAATTACTGTGGTAATTAAATAATAACAAGGTAAATAACACTGTGATATCAAAACAACAAAAAGATTGTAATGTGTTTTGTATGGGAAAAAAACCAATTGATCAGATTTTGGTGAAAAATGGCATGATTCACTTGGCGCCAATTTTGTTGCAGTGACACTTGTATATAAGTATCATTACTATTTATTGTACTCGTATGGAAAATCGATTATTTGGATTTAGTATTTTGTTAAACAACAATAAGACTGGTATTTTTTTTTTTAATTTGCACATTTTTTAAATGTTGACTTGCCATCTCTTGTTAGCTGTGTGTTGTCTCCTGTAAAGAGATAAGTGGGATCCTTTTGGGCCATCCTTCAGATTGATAAGAGGCAGGATTGAACCCACTTTTATCAATTGGCTGGTGATAAAATTGTGGGGCTTCTTTGGAGATCCCAAGAGAGGGATTGTGTGCTATGTCAATATTACAGAATAAAGATTGCAGTGAATCTTCATTCCGACAGTATTTAATCTTGGGTGATTTCTGGGTAAGTCTTGAGAATGTCAATTTGTTGGTAAATTACCTCTCATGTTGGATTCCCTGACGGATAATGCTACACCATGATGAATGCCTTCTCTGTAATAGATCTCGCTATCACGCCTTGGTAAAGACTGCTTATTGGTTCAGTCCTAGGAGAGCCCACACCCTTGGCGCGAATTATTTTGGGTTGGCGATAATTGTGCCATCTTGGTAACCCTACTTTGATACACTAGATATGGTGAACCTATTTCTGGAAATTTCGTATTTTGTCAGCGGGCATTTCGAATTTCATTTTGTTTTGGGGAACCGGGCTGGAATGGTTGCGTGTGTGAAGGAATATATCTTAGAATTTTTTACTTTGTTGAATGCGAAAGGTTAGAAAGAATCGATTGAATAGTGCATGAAGGAAGGATTTATTGCTTAGAGTTATGAATGTCCTAAATGTAACGATCGGCATGATGTAACATGGTCTTCAAAATTGCACCAGCCACGCCGAAGGTATGTTCGACCATTACCTCGCAGAATAAAAATGGCGGCGCTCACACGATCATTCACTTAGCGATGAGACCTTCAAGACTTTTTTTTAAAATCAGTCGTTACGCTGTACCCTCCACTCGGAAAAGATCAGCAGTAAGAAAATAAGTGTTGTTTTTATATATTTTTTTTATCTTAAATGCTTAATTTCTGTATTGTTTACATATATTTTCATTACGCATCCTACTTATCTCTCTGTATTTACTTGGCGCCATCTCGTTCTGTCTTGGCGCTTTTTTCGTTTTGTCGCCAAGGGTGTGGGCTCTCCTAGGATTTTTACCTGCTTATTTTTACCCACCTCTTTCAACATTCATAAAGTTGCATTTTGTTTAACTTTTTGTACTTTTCTTACTGAACAATGAAATGTATAGAAAACTGCACATTTGCTATCTACAAAGCTTTTAAAATGAATCAAAGTCTGTAAAAGATATAGTTTTCTATACTACATCACCAGATTATATTAGCTTATAAGTTCATAAAATTTTTGTTCCCCAAAACGTTTCTCATTCCTCTTGTAATTCACACAAATCATTCAATTAATATACTAGTGTCATTTCTTGATATTTAGTTTTAGAAGGATTTTGGTTAAAACAAGTGACTCATTCTCAATAAGACATATAATTTTAGTTTTCACCATCCTTCAATTGCCTATAGCAATTCTAACAATATATCTTAACTGTCATTCATTTTAAATTATCTGCATTATTTGTATTATCAGAGGTTCAGGCATTCACAAATAGTTTGCAAGAAGTAACTTGTTGCTTTGTTAACAATGCTTTGTTGGGCCTTGTTCTATGAATTGTTATGTGGAGCCGAAGTGTATTGTGTTACCAGTTATATCGTCCTGATTTAAAATTATGTTCAAAATGGCAAATTGAAAAAAAAAAGTTAAAGAAATTAAAACCAACTAAAATACTTCCTGTTTAGAAACTTGCAAACTCGTAATTACACAGGTATTGCACACACCAAGGCTGTTTAAACCTTCTATTGTTTCTACCCTTAATGGACTCAAACACAGAAGTTTTCTCAAGTATTAAAAATGATACTGGATCTACTTTCAAAGAAGAATTTTTCACTTCATGTTTTCATTTTGTATGTACGTAAAGTTTCAGGAGCTAGAAACTTTTAAATTTTTATTCATTATGGTCCTCTTTTTAAAAAATAAATTTTTACTAGTATGCACAGAAATTATATCAAAAGATAAATTTTGTGAAATATCAACATTTTTGAAATTTGATATCAAATCAACATGCCATAATGGAACAAAATAAAATGAATTCACAATGATTTCAGAAGTATGAAATTAAGGACATTTTTTAACTGCGCGTACAGTTTCAAGCCAGACCCAAACATAACAATCAATGAACAGCTGTTTCCTAATATTCTCCATTTACTCAGTTTATAGCATCAAAACTGTAAATAAAGACACAAATTTTGAATAGCTGCAGATTTAGAAACTAATTATATTTTGGATTCATTTCCTTAAAAGGTAAAAATTAACACAGGATCAGAATTGAGACTTTCTGTGATGCTTTAAATTTTTTTCACTCTTACCACTATGAATGCGAATGAACAAAAGTGAAGAAAGAAACTGGCTGAATGTGAATCCCATTGTGGCAAAGTAAACCAATAAAAGTGAATTCAAGTCCTACTACAATTATATAAAAATGTCATTTGCCTAATTCTCCAATATTTTTTTATTTTTGTCACCTTAGCCTTCAGTTTTTCTTTCTGATTTTTAGGTCATTATTTGATATTCAGAGTCGTACTAATAAACTCAAATAAGAGTTAATTAGCTGTATTGATTTTTTAAAGTATACCTTAGAATCCGGCATATAACGCGCTCCCATACTTTCAAGCTGCATTTTTTAATTTTCAGGTATGTTCGCCATATAACGCGCACCCCGCTTTTTAAGAAGAAATCTAAAATTTTAGCATACAACGTTCTTATGTTTTGAAGTCATTTATTCGTGATATTATGCCAGACTTTTGAAATAAAAGTGTATTTCTACAGCTAGAAATCTTTTAGTTCATAAGGTATATTATTTCTTTTAAATAAACAGTATTTCAATATGTAAAAAAGTAAGCATACTTTTTATGCTAATCTCTTTTGTTATTTTTAAAGCTATCGTTTTTATACCCGGCGTATAACGCGCACCCTTATATTTCGACCTCATTTTTTGTGTTCAAAGTGCGTGTTATACGCCGGATTTTATGGTATTTATATTAAATAGTGTTTGGAGTGCATTGTTTGTGTCCTTTCTCGGCGTTAGCATAGGGCCTTCTTTACACTTAACCCCGAGTGGGGTTACAGTAGTAACTAAACACAGCCAAACATTCTGTCGCTAAGGCGGAACAGATATTTTTCTTTTCTTTAACTTAAATTTCTTTCTAACTGCTTTGTTTCAATAAAAGTTGCATTTTTAAAATGGCTGCTAATCTTTGAACCTTTTTGCGTGATAGTATAGGTAAAGTCAACAGACTGCTTCTGTATACTGTCTGTACTTTGGTGATTTCTACAGATTCTGCTTTTACAGGTTGTTTTCTTTGCTCTTCTCTGGGTTACTTTTTCATTTAAAAAAATGGATAATAGACTTCAATATCTTCCTACTTTCTCCAATTATAAATGTTACTTGGGAGGGAAAAGGATATTGTATAAATTAAACTGTCATGTTTTAAGATACTTCTAAGAAAACCTCTTTTTCACCTCTAACTAAGAAAAGTCTGTGGGCACACATTGCATTTTGTTAATTCTCAGTTTATTTCTTTGAAAATGTAATCTGAATATTGATAAATATATTAATTCTTTTACATTTAGCTTACTTGGAACAAATAATTAAATTTTTTGCAAATAATGCCAAAGAATTTGTAAAACAAGATATAATTACTTAATACTGAAGTTATATATCAAAAATCTCATTTATTTGTTTTATTACTCCCATGTTATATGTGTATAAATTTTTGTAAGCCGTAAAAAAGTCTTACAGTTTATATTGCTGGGTACAAAAAAGTTGCTTTTGCAATTTATTTCTAAAAAATACAGTGATTAGAAAACAGTCTCATAATGAAAATGACATAAAATAAATGACTGTAATATGTAATGAATCTTGTTTTTTATTATTATTCAAGTAGTAATTTAAAGAGAAGTTATATATTTAATAATCAGGGGAAATTTATGATTAATTTCTAGTGTTTAGAAATTGAGCACTAGATCTAAGCTACAATATTTTGCATTTTGTTGCAAATACTTATCACAATAGAATTTAAAACGTGTATTAATTCATCCCTTAAGCACAAATTTTCATACTTTATCCTGAGAAAAAAACTGTATCCAACTGTTTTGTTAATTTGTAAAGGCATATTAGTTTTAAATCTATACAAATTTTACAAGGTAATTTGCTTCACCTCTTTTTAAAATTAAATGTGTTTATCTGTTTAGTTATTTATAGCATTTTGTCACAGATTTTTGTCACATGTATAGTAAAAAGAATTTTGTTAGCTGAGCTTATTTATTAGCTTTTTCTGAAATTTCATATTTTTTCTTAAATATTTTGGTTCCTTTTTTTTTTTTTTTTAAAAATTTTTTTTCCTGTTAGGTATTGTATTATTTTTTCATAAACCTATTGGTAATTTTGTTGTTATATATATTAGATATTATAGAAGATGTATTATTTATAAATGTTATTAAGTCTATTTCATGTTCAGTCTCTCGTTCCAAACAATGAAAAATGACCACTCCAATAGGCATGCACCATGTCTATTATTTACATAGAATTTTTCAAATGGTTTCCTAATTGCAACTGTGAACAAATTTTGATATAATGAAAAACCAAGGACTTTCTTATTTTGTTGCTGAAGGCATTTTAGACCACTTACTGATGTTGATAGAACTGATGAATTTTTTAATGTTGAGGTTTCAACTTTATTTTAAAACATCAAGATGATGAATTAAAAGATTCATTAAGTGAGTGGTTTGAGTTTTTTCAGTCATATTACTGTGGTTATTTATCAAATCCCAACAAATTTTATCAGCCTTTTTATCCTATTTTTAAAGTATATACTTCAAGTTATTAAAGTTCTAAAAAGCTATATCTTTAATCAAGTGGATTATTTAATCATTTTTTGAAAATTTAATTGTATTTTTACTTTTAGTGATTCTTGATCCTGTCGAAGAATACCTCAAAAATATCAGCCAAGTACCTCAAAATGTAGAACCAGTAGAAGATTGTCCACAAGAAAATCGTCCTCTCAGGATAACTGATGGGGATAAAACATCAGAACCAGGTCCTTCATCTGCATCTGATGACAGATTCAGTATTCCAGGCAGTGAGCCACCCCCGAGCAAGAGATTGCGTCGCAGTCAAAGAATTTCCAAAAAGTCTCTGGAGAATAATGAAATGGATGAAGGAAATAAGAATCTTGTTGGATTGCACAAAAAATACACTTGTGGTAATGCGTAAAGAAATTCTTTTAATAAAAAATTAGAAGCTTAAATCAAAGAATTAATCCCTTAAATTAGAATCTACGTAATTTAGTTGTAAGTTCTGAAAGAGAACATTTCCATTTTAAATAGATACTTTAAATTTGTTAAATGATTTTTTTAACCTTAATTCATTACCTTTAATAGATCTAACATTTAATTTACTGAAGGAACATTATTTCTTAAGATGATCAATTGCACTATAGGCTAGATTTTCCAAAATTAAGTTTTGCATCATTAGTCTAAAATTATAATCAGGGAAGTGTACTTGTTATCTGGAATTATAATTAGAAAGTTTTACTGGGAAGGCTTGATTCCTCAAGCTTCTACATTTTTAAAATGAAGTTAGACACTTTCTCTTAAATGTTATACTATAATCTTGTAGTTCATTATTTATATTTTTCAAAATATTGTCAATGTGAAGTTTGGATTTATGGGCTTGGAATTTTTTAAACTATTATTTTTTTTAAGCATTTTGAACATTTTATAATTTAAGATAAATGAATGCTAATATACCAATACCAAACAGTTGTGCATTTTCTGGTTTATTTCAAAAAAGTAGAAACTTATGGTGTATTAAGTTTTTTTAAAAAACAAATTTTAACATTTTGAATTTTATTGGCATATGACAAAATTAATTTTTTTATATTAATTCTTAGGCAGTCTTGTATGGATGTCTGTTATGTTTTATCTGTGGCATAAGGGAGAATATTGTCCCCCCTGCAAACAGATTTTGGGCTCCAAGCCTAAATATGTACTTAGTGTCAGTCATGCTTTGGACGCACTAGAGGCCCCCCCCCCCCCACATACACAATGCGGGGGCATACATTACACCATTGGGTTTTATGCTATTAACACAAAAATGTAGCATTTTTTTCTTCCTACCAAAATCGGGAGATATTTTATTCATATGATAAAAAAATAATTTACCTTAAAAAAAGGATTGAATTGATCATAATTGAATGTTAAATTTACATTCCACTTCAAAAGAAAGAGCTTTGTTATGTATATTTTATGTGTATATTCAGTTTCATTTCTCATTCTGAAGTAAAATTATATGTATATAAAAGTAATGCAGTATTAATTTTTTCATTTCACATGTTTCATCTCGTATTTGAGTGTAGTAGTTAAAGTTCAAAATGTTTTCTTTGTGTAAATTCCCTGTTGTAAATGATAGAAAAATTCTTGATATTTTTGTCCTTTTATTAGATGTTCGTCTACGTGTCCGTGCGGAATATTGTAATTACCAATCTGTCCTGCAAGGTAATGTTTCTTCAATAAAACCTGATCCTGTAGAAAGACAGCTTGAATGCTTTGGGCAAGCTAGTGCCATCTTAAGAGCTCGGGACTTGGGCTACATTGTCTGTGACATTAAATTTTCAGAAATAACGTACCTTGATGCTTTCTGGAGAGATTATTTAAATGGATCTTTATTAGAAGCACTAAAAGGTATAGCTTTTGTTTTCTGTTGAAAGTCCTTTTAATGCTTATATATTTATATTTAAATTATAGCATTCACTCTTTAGGTAGGTTTTGCAATATATATATCTGTGCCCTGCAATGTCACATATTAGTATGTCTTTCAAAATCATATATTTCATTCTATTTGCCTTTAGAAAAAAACAAATTCTACCCTACAAACACATTTCTGAACAATTTCCACCATTTGGGCCATGATTGGTTTGAATAAATGTCAGTATAAAGTTACATAGTTGCCATTAGCTGTTGTATTTTTGAATCTCAGTCGGGTAATTATTAATTTCATTTAGTCATCTGATAAATTTGGAAAAGAGATATCTGCTGTATAGGCTAACTTTGGCTATTTTTATGCTTAAATACTTTTGAGATTTAAAATGTTATAATGTAACTATATTCTTTTTTTTAAAAAAAACTATTTGAGGATTTTAATAGTTAATTTAATTTGATTTGATTAATATTTGTGAAAATTGTTTTACAGTAAAAAATAATTCATATTTTTTTCAAAGTGTATGTAAATTATAAAAAGCTGCAATTATTTTTTACTCAAATTATGCCCTGACCATTTTTAAGGGTCAGGTCGTATAATGAATCCCATCTATAATACTTTTGGCATCCTTTTTGATTATTTTACTTTACATAAAATAAAAAAGATTTTTAATGTAAAACTAATGAAAAAATAACATAAAATCTTAGTTAAGTCATTTTATTAAAATTCTAGTCATTAGTTGTTATATATCTTATTTTACTTGCAGTAACTGCATTTTTCTTCCTTTACAAGTAAATTGCAAACTCTAATGACTTAAAAAGATTATATAAAGGGGCTTATTTTTTTTTTTTTTTTTACAGCATTATTGGAATATTGTATTGTATACCTTTAGTTTTATAAACAAGCTCTAAAGATCTTGATTCTCATCATTTGTTACATTACTGTGTATTGTAATGTATGTTAGGAGAGACTTGGGTATCATAATTGAATGCTGTTATTGGGTTGAACAATATCCTTTTTAACATTTGAACTGGTTAAAGATATGCAGCTGTAGGAATTATATTTCTGATTATTGTAGTGATTTTTTTTTTAGATATTTCAATTAATCTTGAATTCCTACACCTTAACACACACACTTGTATAATATTGAAAATGCATCCCAAATATAATTATAATGAATATTTTATCAAATAAAATGCTTCATTTGGGAAAAAAGGTAATCGTCAAGATCTGAAGTTTGAGTAAGAATCATTTGAGTTTGATAACATGAAATCGATTGAAAATAAAATAGGTACTCTAATTAAAAGGTAGAGTTAAAAAGATCATGGTTGAAAATTATTTTTCTGAATTCCAGATTATTCATTTTTTTTTAAATCTAGAATTGTCATAGGATTGATATCATATTTTGAGAATGTAGATGTTGTTGAAATTAAAATAAATCCAAGCTATGCTTATAAGTTATGTTCCTTTTAGTGTTTGTTTCCTTAATAGTGCATTTTATTATAATGAATAACTTGTCAAACTTATTCATCCATTTTGAAGAATGTTTAAATACTTCTTTAAAGATTTTAATTTTTGAATATTTTTCTTATTTTTTTTTCCAAATTAATTAACCAAATGTGTGAATTGCAAAGGTTTAATTACAGTGAAAATCGTTTTAACACAAAACTGTAGAGACTGAAATATCTTTTCGTGTCAAAGGATATTCCAAAAAAAAATGTAGCCAACAAAATTAAGTATATTTTATTGAAGGCAGATTAAATAATTCTCATGCTCCACAAATATTACACAGGGCCTTACGTAAGTAAGTAAAACAGAGTAATATAAAATAAAAGTAAATGAAACAAATGTTACATAATAATGAAATAACAGAAACAAATAAGTTACAAAGACAAAAATACATTACAAAGTAAAACAATTACGAAACAAAACCAATACAGTGGAGTTACAAAAATAGAGAAATGAAAAATTTAAGAAATTAAATCAATGAAGATACAAAATTAAGTGAAGGAAGCTTTACTTGAAAAAAGTTAGGCCAGTTGGTTTTAAAAGCGTACAATTTGGCTTTCAGGTATTTTTTCTTTCTTAAATTTTGTACATAAAAGGATAAAATGCTCTACACTTTGAACCCCAACCAACATTACAATCACAAAAATTGGAAGGACACAGGTGAAAAATATTGAGATACACAATAAAATTACCATGTCCATAAGGAATTGCGTGATTTTATAGTTTGTGTGTAGAAAATTGATCACAAGATAGCCTTTGTAAAATGATTGGAAAAAATTTCTTTGTCAGGAATTAAGTGTATTAGAGAACCTTTTATTTACATACATATGTATGTGTATTTTTTAAAAAATCATTGAAATAAAAACATTTACTAGAACTTATGAAATTTAATGCAAAATTCTCTCGTAGTTTTTTGAAAAACACTTAAAATGGACCTTGCTTGTTTGAACCAAACAAATAAAACTTTCTCTAAATACTTGTATTTGGCAGTTTTCATCCACTCAAACTTGCTCTGTTTAAACATTTCCGTAATTTGCTCTCTTTAATTATTGTTGAGAATAAAAAGTTAACTCAAACTCAGTGGCGTAACAGCCCATGAGGGCCAGAGCCTACTGTGCCCATCCCAGTATACATGACCATTGAATGCTGAAGTGCATGAGCAGATGTCCCAATCAGGTGGTCAGTCTGAAGCAAGACACTCAGTGTTTTAAGTCCCCAAGCAAGCTTGGTACTCATGTATCGACTCACTGCAGGAGGGATGAAAGGCTGAGTTACCTTGCCCAGCTTGAGGATATAATAAAAAGTTAGCAATACCAAAATCTTTACAGATGTTCGTTTTCGTCTTCTGCTTTTGATCAACAGCCTTAAGCAGCTCCATCTTCATTTTAAGCAAAATATAAGTTTGCTTTCCTTTTGAGATCTTTGCCGTTGTGTTCTTTAAAAATTCTAAAATAAAAACATTAACTGAACTCTTTGATTTTTACTCACAATGGGATGAAGATTTTGTTTTTATGTGGCGATTGTAGAGATGGATGTTTAAAGTAGCTTTTTTATATAGATAAACAAAATTGGCTCAATATTTCAAAGTTGTTAGCCTCCTTTTTATGAAATATGTGAAACTACACCTCTCTTAATCTCGCACCCCACTTCAATCTCTGGTGTTGTCTATATTTTATTTCCAGAAGGGAAATCTTTCCATATTAAGTGATTTTCGTTTTGTGTCAAGCGAAAAAAAAAATGCATGAAAATACATGGTAGTTTGACAGGGCAGTTATATTATTTTGTGTTAACAGATATTTTTCTTAAGTGTTTTCACATTAAATGTATTTCGCTGTATGGGGAAAAGTCATGAAGAAAAATAGTTTCTATTCTTTCATTTAAATGCCTGGTATCTTTACTAATTATTGATTAAACATTTTTTGGCAGCTTATTTTTATCCAACTATGATCCATTAAACTCAGCTATATGCCTGTTAATTTTAAACTACATTAAGGATAAAGATGACATCTTATCTAACACAAGCCCAGCATAATGGTTTCAATATGGTTGAGCACTGTTACTTGTAGTTTTGAAGAACATGCTTGTTTAAATATTGGTTTGTTTGGAAAGTAATTTCGTTTTTTCCCGACAGGTGATTTGTATTTTTTTACACCCTACTTCACATTTAAGCCGTATAATTTTTATTTGCTTTGAGAGCTCATATAGCAAGGCTTGTGTGTGAAAAATTCCAATTCTACGCAGTAGTTTTTGTTTGGTGCCCTTTTAAATATGGAGAGTGATAAGCAGCATTTTTTCGACATATCTTACTGTTTACTACAGAAAGGGTAAAAATGCTGTTCAAGCCAGAAAGAAATTGACCGATGTGTATGGAGAAGGTGTGTTGACAGTACACCAGTGCCAGAACTGGTTCGCTAAATTTCGATCCGGCAATTTTGATGTCGAAGATGCACCACGTTCGGGAAGGCCAGTTGAAGCTGATAAAGACTGTATAAAGGCATTAATTGATGCAAACCGGCGAATAACAACACGTGAGATCGGATTGAGGTTAAATTTATCAAATTCAACAGTTAATGACCACTTGAAAGGCCTGGGATTATCCTCGAAGCTCAATGTATGGGTTCCCCATGTTCTCACAGAGAGAAATCTGTGTCGCCGCATTGACGTCTGCGATTCGCTTCTCAAACTTCACAAAAATGATCCGTTTTTGAAGCGCATCATCACTGGGGACGAAAAATGGGTTGTATAACAACGTTAAACGCAAGAGGTCATGGAGCAAAAAAGATGAACCGGCTCAAACCATTTCCAAAGCTGATATTCACCAAAAAAGGTGATGCTGTCCGTTTGGTGGGATTTTAAAGGAATCGTTTTTTTTTTTTAGCTTTTACCAGATAACACAACGATTAATTCAGAAGTCTACTGTCATCAGCTGGACAAACTGAATGATGCACTTCAACAGAAAAGGTCAGAACTAATCAACAGGAAAGGTGTAGTGTTTCACCAAGACAATGCGAGACCTCACACAAGTTTGGTCACTTGCCAAAAGCTTTTACAGCTTGAATGGGATACAATGCCACACCCACCATATTTTCCAGACCTGGCACCATCGGATTATTATTTGTTCCAGTCACTCCAAAATTTTTTAGACGGTAAAACCTTCACCTCAAATGAGGAGGTCAAAAACCACCTCGATTAGTTTTTTGCCAGCAAAGACCAAAAATTTTATGAGCGTGGAATTATGCTACTACCAGAAAGATGGCAAAAGGTGTTGGACCAGAACGGCCAATATATAATTTAATAAAGTATTTGTTTATTATACGAAAACTGTCTTTTATTTCCACAAAAAAAAAACGAAATTACTTTCCGAACAACCCAATAGGATTTTTTTTATTATTATCATTGTAATGTACAGGTAAATTTAGAAATTAGTTTATGAACATAAATTAATATGCTTAAAGTTTTAGTGATCGTAAATTCTATTTAAAAATTGGTGTATACCTTTACTTTAAGCTTCTAATAATTTAGAATGTTTTATAAGTGCTTAAAATAAATAGCAGTATGAAAATATTTATTTATTTATGAAAAATGAAAGTAAAGCCTTGGGGAAACTGGAACTGGTGAGAATGGATTCTTAATTTCTTTTAGGCATTAATTGTTGTATGTAATTCTTTCACCTTAAACTAATTATTTTAATTCTAAACTAGCTGAATTTATAAATTATTTCAGTTCTCTGTATAAATACAGAATATGCCTCAAAACATTTTAACAAAATTGGAATCTCATTTTCAATACAATTGCATTGTACTTTTATGTATTTGTTTGAGTTGATTATTCATCCTACAATATTTTTAAAATATGTGATTTTAATTACTATTTTCTAGTATTTTTTCTCATCTTATGTGTAAACTTCAATTTCTATTTGCTACATCTCTATTTTTATTAGTAGTAACTTTAAGTGCTTTAATAAGATTACTGAAACAGTATATGCTTATTGCTATAATTTATACCTGGTGTAATTTTTCATATTTACTCTTTTTTACTGACATCATACTTTCTTTCAGGTGTGTTCATTACCGAATCTTTAAAGCAAGCTGTTGGTAATGAGGCTATAAAATTGCTTGTAAATGTGGAAGAAAATGATTACGAAAAGGGACGTGCTCTTCTTCTGAAAAATTTACATGAGTCTGAATAATTTTCTGATGTACAGATATGGAAGTACAATAATGCATGAACTTTTAAGTACAATTATAAATATTTATTTTTAAAGCCAATAACTTGTGTTAAAGTTTTAAAATTTCAGCTAAAAATGACTTAGTTCCATTCCTTAAAATGTTAGTTTAATTCTACATTTATTTCATTATTCCTCTGCCTTCTTTTCCTCATCATTTAAAATGTTTAAATTTTTCTGTCATGTCCTTACATTTTTATTTTGAGTGTGTCATTGTACTGCAAAGAATCTGTGTGTCGGTTGTAAAATTGTTCTGGATTTTACTTATTAGAAGGTGACAGTTCATGTTTAACTGTTACTTTTGTACAGTTTCATGTTTTGCATAGTATAGTGTATTTGTTAAAAAACATATTTTTTAAAAAATTTCAACCATTGTTTTTGTCTCTTCACTGAGAGTATTCTTTATGATATATGTTATTAATGTAAAAGTTGTGTCAAGAGATACTTTTCTCTGGAAAAAGGAAACTTTCCCCCCTCTCTCCTGTCTGCTGAGTATCGAACTAGCAGATCTTTTTAATCAACTGTCTTTTTAGAAATATCTATTCATTAACATAGTCTACCTCATAAAAAGATTACTTTCAGTTCTGTATTCTATATTCCTAATTAAATTCAAAACCTCGGTTTTTATTTTTTAAATATTTTGTATTGATGTCATGAATTTTTCTTTATAAGATACAAAATACCTCTCACATGATTAGCCAATAAAATAGCTTCCATCTACCTCAGCTTAATTTCTGGTTTGCCATTTCATGCTTTATGGAAGACTGTGCATACCTCAAGAGAATGGAAGTGCTGCCAATATAATTTCTTTTTCATTAAAAAAAATTTCCAGCTAAAGATGCTGAAAGATTAAATTCTCTGTGATATTTAGACTGTGAAAATTTTAAAGGGTTTATAAGAAAAGAAGTGTTTTCCTTTTGAAAAATTTGGGCTACTCCATCTAAAAAAAGGCAACTTAAGACTCAGTGTGTGAAGGTTTATTCCCTTATGTTGTAAAACATTTAAGCAGGTGTACTTTAAAAGATGTAATCATGTGTTGTTTACAATATATATCCCAAGAATGTATATATTTTGATATGTTCATTAACTTTTAGAGAATATGTAACTTTTTTTCCTTGTTATTTCTTTTTAAATTTTGGATTAATTTTCAAATATTCTTGAACATTATACATCTTGGGAAGTTTCATCCATTGAATTTGTATTCATTGTAAAACTTATACTCTAATCACAAATTCTTTTTTTCTAGAGAAAAATTGTTCCGAATGTGTATATTTTAACTTTAGTTTGTAATATAATAACTGATTGCTTCATTGTATTATATTTGTATATAAATAGTATGTACTTTTTGTAAAAGCAATGAACAATTTATAAGATTTTCTTCGTAAACCTCAAGAATATGTGTTCGAAAATTCTCACATGAAATTGATGGTTTAATTTGTTAAAGTTTAAGTATTAGTGTATATATGGGTTTTTTTTATCTTATTTGTATACTAAACTTTTATCTTTTCTTTTGGAAAATTATGTGTCTAAAGCATTTATATTCATTTTTACTTTTAATTGCAATTTCTGAAATAATTGTTAAAATCCTTGAATTTGAATAGATTGTAATTGTTGTGATGACATGTTGTAAGCTGAACTTTGACATTACTTCCTACCTCATAACTAACGAAAACTCGTACTTATTCTTATCTAAAATTAGTTTTTAACAGGCTTCCCAATGAGGTCTAAAAATCAAATTTATATTTTGGATGCTATTTTTTTTCTTAAATTTCTTTAATAATATATTTCCTCATATTTTTATAGTTAATTTGAAAAAATTTAATTCGTTTGAATTGTATTTTTTATTAACACTTGTGTAACACTTAAATCACAGTATATTAAACAAAATTATATTTCATATGTTTATATAATTATCACATTTAAATGAAAGCTGTGTATGTGCAATATAATAATATAAGTTTAATTGTGCTATTATGAGAATTCTAAAGATTTTGAAGGCTAAGGATTTTATAAGTCCACTTTAGGTGGGGTATCTAAAATGTATCTGTTGTACTCTACACCAATATACCTCAGAATTGTTTCCCTCAAAATAATATATATAAGCCTTAAAAGTAATATGGCAGTCATGTTATATTCGGCAGGAATAAAATATGCAGGAATTTTATTCATATGAATAGCTTGTCTTGTGCTACCTCATGCACATAAAACAATCAGATCAGCGATGATAACACTTCCATTTTTTTCCTCTCATTATACTCTATTATGAGAAGTTTCAAATTATTTTATAAAATGGGTATTTTTGTGGTGATGTTATCAATATTATTGCAGGATTTCTTTACACATATAAAAATGCAAAAATTGAAACAAGACGTTTACATGCATGACATTTCACCATGCTTTCTGATTTATAACTGTTGGTGGAAAAATTTTAATCATTTAGTAAAATAAAACCTTCATGGAAAAGTATTAAAATAGAATAGAAAGCCTGCAAAAATATTGGATGTGATTTAATATTTATTACTTAATGAGTCCAAAATTATTTGAATAAATTAGATAAGCAGCTTTTATTACAGTTTAAAATGATTTAATCTTAAGTAATAGCATGTAATAAGTAGTGGAAAATGGTAGTGTTTGAGAGTTGGTATAGGAATTTTATCCCTGTCATTGAGTTATGAAAAATGTTATGCTTTTGCATTGTGAAAAGAACATTAGAAAAAATATTTTTGAAGAAATTGCTTCTTTTTTTCTTTTTTTTTCAATAATTGGGTTCATTTTAAAATATGTGTATTTATTTTTCTTGTTCATCAAAAAAAAATTCATTTTTATAGCATGCCAAAGCCTTTCATGTATCGTTTTAATTTATCTTGCATCTATTTAAAATTTTCAATAAAATATGAAAAGTGTGAAGTTTTTTATACATTTGTACTGTCTTTTTTACTTCCTAATATTTTAAACACATTACCACTTTCTACCTTTTATATGATTTAACTTAAATGTCATACAAAATTATTTGCATAGGCAGTAAAACTATTTGTTTGTAAATATATTTAAGATAATATGTGTAAGGTGTCAAAACTGTTTAATATTTGATAATATAATCAGGTTTTAATATATTTCCATAATATTTCCATAATGGTTAACAGTTGAAAATTTCTAAAATATTTACTGCCAAAACATTATTTGCTGCATTCTACTTATAAGTGTATCAAATAAGTTTTGACTGTTAGTTATTTTCTGTAAAATTTAAATTCCCTGAAGCATCTTATACAGTTAAATCGTATACAACTAAATAATCTTAAACAAATTGCATAATTTTTTCAACATTAAAAAAAAATGTCGAACAAATCTTCTAAGCTGTCATGTGGAGGCATATATGCATGAACTTTAATATCATGAATTCATAATGACAAAAAAAAAACAAATTATATATGTATTATTTAAATAAATTATATGTTCTTGCATTAAATTAAAACATTTATCTTAATTAATCAGATTTACATGATCCCTCTCAACATTACAATATTCTTGCAAAAATTCCTTTATTGCGAGCAAGAATTTTGACAGTACTTCAACTTTCATTCCATACAAAGTGTGTAAGGTAGTAATAATCAATATTTGTGATTTAATTTAATAATATATTCCTTGCTATATTTTGTATATTTTTGTTCAGTTTAATATAAGGCTAACTAGATTTTGAAATGTTATTCATAATTTTAAAATATTTACTGGAAAAAAAATTTCTCATTTTGTTTTGATAGATAAATAGTGATATCTTTTGAGCCAATCCAGTTACAGATATTCTACTTCATTACCAAATTTTGCATTTACATTCACCTTTTCATTCAAAATAATTATTTGAAGTTTACAGATACAATGCAAAACTAATTTATTATAAGATTTTATATAAATCTTGCCGGCTATATAGTCTGTAAATTACTTTTGCAGACTAGATAGAAATTTCAATGTGCAGATAACCAAGTAAACAACTGTGACAAAATTAGCAAATGGATTTTTAAGTCTGTCTGATCGTCTTAAGTTTGACATCTTAAGCTATTGTTTCTCTTTTAAATAGAATTGTTATGATTCATTCTTGTAGTAGAAGAGTTATTTTATCTGTAATAAACATTTCAGTCTTATTAAAAATATCCATAACTGTTATTAAAAAATTTTGAAAAGTAAAAGCTTTATAATATAATCCATAGTGTGATAAATAACTTTATATTTTGTTGATAGTAAGGATTGGGATAAAGTTTTCTCTGAACTTTCTTAGTTTTTTTAACATATATTATTCATGCAGTGTCAGTGAAATGGGTGATTCTTACATACGACTCAATACTTTTCACTGAACACTCAAACTGTTAAGTATATTGGAGATATATCTAACTTTTGAATTTTTAAATGCATTGTCTAAGGCAGTGTTTCTCAAACTGTGGGGGGCGCGGTAATCCTGTGAGGGGGCGCGAGCATATTGAAAATAAAAGGTTAAAAAATAAATTTTTGGAATGAAGTAAAACAAAATGCTTTCTGACATAATAAAAAATACACATTTACACTGATATAATTTATTTTTATCATCAAAAATAAAATATTCCACTTCAAACGCTCATTAGCCATCTTTGATCCTATAACCAAATAAAAAAAGACATTTTGTGTGTCCCATGATGAGATATTTTTTTTCTTACGTTTCTTTTAACCCCTAAAATATTACTTTTGATTATCATATATTTGACCTTCAAACTTTCTGGTATGTTTCACCGGTCTCTTTTTCTTTTATGAAAGTTGTAAATATTTTTCTGTTGCCTTTTTTCCCCCATGTGAATGAGTTTTATGATATATTGAGCACTTTGAAGGATTATTTGGCCAAGATGTATCTTTATGAGTATTCTGAAACATATGCATAATGAAAAACGTTTTACACCATTATTTCTTATAACATGCTACACTTTCCCCATGAACAATTTTGTGTTGCTGTGTTGTACGACTTATTATGGTTTATAAATGTAAATTAGCATAATGTAAAAAAAAAAATGGGCATCTGTGATCCCTATTGAAGGAAGTTGAAACTGATCAAGCAATTGAAGAACCTGCTGAAATAATGCATATTAATCAAGATAGTGAAAGTAAATATGAGAAAAGCGTTAGACATCAAACGTTTGAGTTGATTTGAAATTTTCAAATGCTGCCTAAAGATTTCTATGAAGAAAACCATGAAGCCGATAATGTAGCACTTCGCCTTGTCAAAAAGACAAGGAACAAAAACTTTAAAGTGCTATTTGTAGATCAACAAGCGACTGCAAAATTACAAAAACGTGAACAAAATATGACAGTTTTGCTGTAAAATAACGTTTCTGTATTGTTAGCGAAAAGTGTCTGTGATTTATGTCCTTTATTAAGGACACGCACATTTGGAACATTTTCTTTAGTTTAATTGGATTTTTTCTCAAATTATCAAAGCAAAATTGAAAAGTCCTTGAAAGTAGGTAAGTATATTTTCTCTTGATTAAATTATTCACTGGAATTGTGATTTTTATCGTGTATAGTAAAAATAATTATAAAATAGATTATTGTTTTAAAACAAACTAAAAAACACACTTTTATAGTGAATCAAACTAAAAATTAAAATAAAAATATATATTACTTAAAAGTAACACATATACAAAATTTAATACTTATCTTGTTAATTTGTACGGTTTATAATTATGTAGTTTATAATTGTAGCTTTAGCACTAAAGTGCATTATTATTGCATTCAATACATTATTATTTTTAGGGGGGAGGCACGATAAAAATTATGATTGAAAATTGGGTCGCCAGTAGTGAAAGTTTGAGAACCACTGGTCTAAGGCTATTGAGATAACGGTAGAGAAAAATTTCCATTATATATTTCAACCAAGAAAATTTTATGAGAGAATTTCTTATCCAACCAGAATTTAAAAGTATTGTATAACATTGAAAAATTTCAACTAATCAGGCTATTTTTGAGATGTGACTCGTGTAATAAAAGATACTGTATTTAAAGAATGCTATCATTCATTAATATGATTTACTCTTTAGCTTTTGAACCATTAGGCCATTAAATTATTAATGGGTTTTTTTTTTAATTTCATTCGAAAGAAATTGCTTTGTGTACAAAACCCAAGGAAGTATTAAGTGCTGTATTTACAAATGTGATGTTGATATATCATTATACCTTTATTTAATTTATTTTGAAATCGATTGGAGAAAGTGCATTGTCGTAACATGCGCATGTTAATTCAGTTGTACAAATCACTTGAACCTATTACAGGCCATCTTAAAACACATGTAGGAAAATATGTCTACTGTGAAGTCTTGCCACTGTCCACTCATTTGACCTTGCTGTTAGTGGTCAAGGTAACGGACTCGTGACCGGCGTGTCATGAGTTCGAGCTTAGTACCGCTGAAGGCCCACCATGTAAAGGGCTGATGCACGTTAAATCCGTCGGGGCACAAACGTTCTCCTGTTTGTGTGTTGTGGAAGTTGAAAAGGAGGGTGCCAGCTCAGGTGTCGTCCTCGTCCCTTCATGGTTCAAAATTACGAGGTCCGTCGCCCAAAGCCCTCGTGTAGCTAAATAGGGCGACTTTAATACTCACTCACTGGCCATGCTGTTAACATCATTTAGAGTTTGTTGAAGCAATTTTCCATTCTTCTTTATGCATGAAATGAAAGTGACTTTTCAGTATTAGAAGTTAACGTTGAGCAGCAAGTCATCGTCCTGAGGTATCTCAAACACATTAAATCTGGGAAGCATGATGGCTAGATGAAAAATTAAATATCTTCAATGTCTAAATAGTGTATATGCGTTGAATGTCGCATTGTTGTCTGTTATCAGCGGTTCTTAAACTTTGGATCGCCGCAGCCCCCCTTTATGTATCAACATGACATCGCGGACCCCTAGATTTTGAATACCCTTCCTGACTCCCAACACAGTACTGAATGATTTAAAGGTTCCTCAATAATCCCAAGACTGCCTTTGCTACTTATACATGTATTTTTAACACTTCTTTTTCCCTCTATCTGCACATGTATTTCTACTATATTTTTTGAAAATATTACGCTGTAGTAACATCTATGTAGTTGCAGGCAACAACAGAAAATTGAATTCATATTCATGATCGAAATACATGTTTGAGATAAATAACACGGTAACGTGATATATTGATTAATTTAAACATTTAGTTTATCTACGGCACAGCTATTATTTATAGATTATACATTGATGTTAAACTCATGAATGATTATTAAGACTTCAAACGATGTGGTTTATTAGGAAGGAGTTTCTTTGGGGTCCGCTCTCAACGAAGGTCGTCAGACCATCCCCCGTTCTCTTTCTCTCCCCTCTCTAGCTTCGGGGATCAGCGGTCGGCGTCTTTAGCTTCCAGTTACATCCGGCTAGTGGGCGGAAAAAAGGGTCCCTTGTGGTATCAAAGGTTGCCGGTGCCATCCAAGACGGGACCACTCAATAATTTTAAAGTTGCACGTGTGATGATCCACAAAGATGCCTATTCGTCACAATGTTTTAGTAGAGTTTTTTCATTGGGTGCAGTTTAGTGATCTAGTCTAAGATGATCCGTCTTTTAATTTTTCCATGAAGCCATTCAGTCTGTAAATGAGAGAAATCTTATCATTGTTGAGAGATCATCGGGGACCCCCCCCCCCAGGGATCTTCGGACCACAGTTTAAGAACCGCTGGTCTATATATCAGAATGTACCGGCGAAAGCAACACACTGTGCAGCTGAATTTCGTTGATGTATCGATCAGCATCGGTTGCGCACTCAGGAATTTTTCGAGGAGGGGGGGCAGGGTCGAAAATCCTCCATTCTCGTATGCTCCAATACGCCGCTCAACAAGATACAGCAAAAAAATTAATTATTAATAACAAATACTTAATTACATTTTACGTACCATATACATAATCATCGTACCATCAATCCAAAAAAAGATCAAGGGCTATAGGGGAGGGATCCGGCCCCGAGAAGTCCTTGTGTGCGCCACTTATCAGCATGCATAATTCCAGCTGTCATCACATGTACCGGCGTGTGGTCATTCACTATGATGCCAGCCCTTTTGTACTAAAAAATGACCGATACACAAGAGGAGGACAACCCCCTCCCATAGAGCAACAGATTTTTAATTTTTACCACAGAGATTTCTCTCGGCGCTTTCGTTTATTTGTCTTTTAAAACTAGGGTTTCTGATTTCTAGGGTTTTTTGTTTTTCCATTTCCAGGATGGATCGTGGTTATCATTCCGGGAAATACATCAAGATTTCGAGAAATTTAAAAACAATTTATTTTTAATTAATATCAATAATCTAATATATAAAATACTCGTGTCACAGTGTTTCTAATTAAACGGCTAGACCAATTCTTATGAAATTTTGTGCGTATATTCAGTAGGTTTGAGAATAGGACGTAAACTGTTTTTCATACCACTAAGGGATAAGGGTGGTCCGGAAAAGTTAAGAATTTGGGAAACGGGAAAATTTGCAAAATGTCGCTGGAATCGGATCTTGTTGACGAAAATGTACAAAAAGTGAATGCCCGGCGTATTTTGGGGGCTTGGAATCCGATTTTCGAATCGGTTTACACAAATATCCCTAATTTTGCCGGATAATACCGGATGACCATATTTTAGACACACCGGGGCATGGGCTTACCTTAAAAGTTTAGGATCCCGAAAACTTGATCACTGGCGCACTTCGAGATGGGAAATCAGAACCTGATATCCAATTGGAGAAATCGTCGTAACTTTGCCGGATAATTCTGGACGATCGTGCATTACGTGGACCGTGGCAGAAGCTTACCCTAAAACTCTTGGAGCGAGAAAATTGCGTTTCTGGAGTATTTCAAAATGGTGAACCAGAATCTAAAATCGGATTTTAGAAATTCCCGTAACTTTGCCGTATTACCCTATTTGCCCCCTTACAGGAACTGAACTTGTAGGCTCAGGAACGCCGAACGCAGCCCCAAGTTGCATTTACGGGCACGAAGCTAGAATCCGAAATAAGATTTCAGAAACACCCGTAATTTTTCCGAATATTGGTGGAATTAGGTAAAATGGCTTCGCGCTTGAGTCCCGTGTGCGAGTTTCCATTCCCTCCAGCAACTGAACTTGCACACGCCGGGGCACCGAAAGTTAGTCGCGTGTGCGTTTCGAGGCGGGGAATGAGATTTTGAAATTGGATTATAGGAGTTCCGGTAATTTTGCGAATAGCGGACGACCGTAATATACGTAAAAAGCGGGGTCAGGCTAACTTGCAAACGTAGGGACGCAAAAAGCGAACCCCCTTCGTATTTCGGGACTTACGATCCGAATATTCAATCGAATTCCCGAAACTATGTCAAATAACCCCAGACGACCGTGTTTTACCAGAGCCGTGGCAGAGGCTTACCTTAAAATTCTTGATGAGTGAAAAGTGCTTTCCGGGTGTTTTTCTGGGTGGGGAACAAGACTCGAAAATCAATTTTAGAAACTCCCGTAACTTTGCCGGATAATACCGGATGACTGTCCTTCCCCTTTCAGGAACCGAACTTGCAGAAGTAGGGAAGCCGAAGTGGGCATCGGGTGCATCTCGGGGTGGGCAACGATAATCTGGTATCGGATTTCAGAAACTGTCGTAACTATGTTGGATATTGCCGGAATGAGGTAGAAAGGCTTTGTGTTCCAGTCCAGTGTTCGAATTTTCATTCCCTGTAGCTGCTGAACTTGCTGGCGCAGTCTTACGAATTTACGATCGCAACAGAAAACAGCATTAGCAATTGCGATTTCAGGTATTGTTGCCACTTTGTTAGATGATGGATAAATGCACATTCAGCATTCAAACTGCCATTAGATATTCATAAGAAACCAGACGCAATTTGTAACATTAAAAAAAAAGCTGAATGGCTACAGTATTTCAAAGGAGTTCAACCACAATCAGGATAAATGTAGTACCATGACCCACAAACATTCACTCAAAACATTACATAGAACTTTACAAGATTTAAACAGCAACGAAAAAATATTCGGGTGTGGTATCCTACTATTGTCTGGCGATTTCCGAACGACATTGCCAGTCATTTCTTGCTCTAATTTTGCTCACGAGATTAATGCATGTTTTAAACAATCGTTTTCAGGGCGAGACGTCGAGATTAACCATAAACATGCAAGTTGATCAATCGGCGTAAATATTTTCTGACTAAAGCTGAATTCACACCAAGGCGTGTCAGCGTCGAGCGTTGAGCGTCTAGCCAATTAGAGACCTTATCTCGGCCGAGATGAAGTCTCTGATTGGCTAGACGCTCGACGCTGACACGCCTTGGTGTGAACGCAGCTTAAGTGCTGGATATTAGAAACGGTGAAGTAGAACTGCATCCTAATACATAATGTATCAAATTGTTGGACAATTTCTGTACTGTTGTTCAGACAAAAAAAATGAATTCATTGAGCGTGTCTTCCCGGATATACTGAATAATTATCTAGATAATGACTGGTCCTGTAATCCTGTTACTTATGCCGAAAATATGTTGATACTGACGTAATAAACTGCCAGATACGGAGTTGTTATCGGGTGATTTACTGCCTTTTAAATAAATCGACACAATTGTTGATGGAAATGAAACCCTAAATTTTCCAAATAAATTTTTGAATTCTCTGGATTTATCAGGAATGCCACCACACATACAAACTTTGATTCACTGGTTATTCTGCTGCGTTACTTAACTCCACCTACAGTCACTCAAAAAAGTATTGGGACACACTAACAATTCATAGATTTTTATCGTAATATTTTACTTAAACGTACAAATGAAACCAAAAAAAAAGTAAATGTTATTTTAGTAAATACAAATAATAATTTGAGCAAAACTCATAAATTAATGCAACTATGGTTAAAATTGATAATAAAAGAAATCGAGTTAAAAAACGTGTTCAAAAAAGTATTGGAACACTTTCCAATAAATTAAGAAAAACAATTCAAATTTAGAAATAAATATCTTGTTGGGCCACCCTTGCTTTTTATGTCCTCTCGAAGTCTATTTGGCATGTATTGGATCAATTTTTTGCAAAACGATCTATCGATTTTAGTCCACTCTTCGACCAAATATTTTCTTAAATCCTGCTTGTTAGAAATTTGGTGCTCATATAGTTTTTGCTGCAAATAATCTCACACATGTTCAATGGGATTAAGGTTTGGACTTTGTGCAGGAGTCTTAATAATACTAGGACAGTGACAGAGGACCCATAACTTGCAAATATCTGGAAGTATGTTTCGGATCCGTATTTTGGTACAATTTAAAATGTCCTGAAATTCCCAGCTTGCTCGCACTTTGCCTTAAATTTCGCTTGAGAATGTCAAGATAGACATATTTATTCATTATTCCATCAATAAATTGTAAGTTCCTGTCACCCCAGAGCTTGCCATGCAGCCCCAGACAATTTGGTTACCCCCTCCATATTTGATAGTAGACCGTAAATTTTTGACATACATTGAAGTATTTGATTTCCGCCAAGCTTTTTGCTTGCCATCCAATCCAAAAAAGTTATATTTTCTTTCATCAACAAAAATTACATTTTCCCAACATTCTGTTGGCTGATTTGCATACATTTTAGCAAATGCGAACCTAGCTTGTCTATTTGCTTTGCAGATGTAGGGTTTTCTTTGAGGTACTCTGCCATGATAATTATGTTTTCTTAAAACATTTCTGACAGTTTCAGGATTTATTGATTTTCCGAACCTACTTTTACATTGCAAAGCCATTTTTACTGCACTAGTTCTTGGATTAATGATTACTTGTCTTCCAAACCACCTCTCTTCACGTTCATTAAATATCTTTGGACGCCGTGATCTTTGCTTATTTTCAACATTATTTGTTTTCTTGAACTTGTCAATAATGTTCAAAAAAGTAGACTCTCAATTTGAAGATTTTTCCTATACAGCGAACCGATTTTCCTTCTTTCCAATGCCTTATTACTAGATTTCGCACACCAACCGATATATCCTGGTTTCTCGCCATTTTTTCTATTAATAATCGTACTTGTTGAAACGTATATGTTTAAACTTCCAGTCTTAGAAAAGTGGTGTGAAATTAAATTATATTGATTAACTGTATATTTGTCAAATTTCTCATTTCAAAAGTGTCCCAAAACTTTTTTGACTCCAGTGTGCCTTTGAATTATATTTGAAAAGCTAGATCAAATTATAATTCTATAATACTACTATAAAATTTTCCTTATATACTGCACTCCAAATATTAAAATATTTCTTAATTCATTTTGTTTTTGTTTTGATGTAATAAATATTTTTATAAAAATGGCTTTATAGTTATATGCATGCCAAGTGTCCCAATACTTTTTTGTGTGACTGTATATACGACAAGAAAATAGCTTTAAAGAGGTGAAATGGCACTGGCTTCGAGCTTATCTTTCAATAACTCTCGCATTCTGTATAAATACTTATTTTTGGAGAAAAGATGCAAATTTACTGCATACGAAACATAAAAATACAATAAAAAGAAGAATATATTTATATTCTCTTACGCTGACCCTGGGTAATCCATTGTATAATAATTAATACTGACAACGCCGACTAAATAGCGTTTATTAATTATACAAGCCAGTAATTATTTGAAATTAGGTAATAGTTTACATACTTCACTGATCATTTTAATAACTATCGGTAACATTCATTTTCGTTTACTTCACGCTTAACCCACATATATTAATATTAATGAACCAACGCATTTATCGTTTAACCTAGCCGTAGTTTTGGGGTAGACGACACATGCTCTTTTGTCTACTGTTTTGTCTTTAATTCTTGGTTAGCGTGGAAGGAAAATTTTTCTTAGGATATCAATTGTTTGCTTACTCTAATTTTGCTTTATTAGTGAAAGGAGCTATTTTTTTCTAAAGCAATAGATCTTTAAAGCAATTATCATAGTTCATCTGAAAGCAGTTGAAAATGGGTAAGTGAATACGAGGTGTACCACAAAAAAAACGAGACTGGTCCAATAAATCTGGAGAACTCATTCTGTACATACAGAATCAGTTCTCCGGGACATTATATCCTTTAGAGTAGCTCCCTTCAGCATTCACACACTTCTGCATTCGGAGCTGCCATTGTTGGTACCGGTTCTGGAACGAGGGTTTGGGAAGGCCCTTCATGAAATTCTCCCTCTTTGCCTGAACCCCTTCAGGGATGTAAAATGGGTTCCCTTTAAGCAAGTTTTCCTTGTAGGAAATAAGAA
>BMAV01001801.1:194758-208219 GCA_019973955.1 Trichonephila inaurata madagascariensis
GCCAGCTGTTTTGTTTTAATTAAGGCTCTTCATCTTTTTGGCATGAAACCCACCAATTTCATAAGTTCTTTTATGACTTCAGGGTTAAAAAATATATCAACGCTTCAATTAACTTAAGTTTGTTTAAAAGCATTTTTCTTCGAAATATCATAACCAATTTTATACCGTGAGTTTTTACAAGATTAAGCTTTTTGTAATGTCCACCTCAGGTCATTCAAAATTCATGGTATTGTCTTCGAACATTTTCTGGACTACGTTTGCACCGTGATATGGAGCACTATCTCTGAAGAATCCTTGAATGATCTCCAAAAAGATCTTCCACTGTTGGTAGCAATTTATTTTGTATTACTTTGCAATATTCCCTCGTTTTCCCTGATCTTTTAACGATGTGAAGTCTTCCAACAGCACGAGAAGACATGCATCCCCATATCATCACTTTCGTCGGATGATTCATTGAGGGCTTCAGACACTGCCTGCTGAATTCTTTATAAATGTGTAGTTTTACATATACACTATTTTTGTTAATCGACATACAAAGCTGACTTTCATCACCAATTACTACCTTTTCAAAGTCCTTAACAGTTCATTATGAATGATCCTTATCCATGCCAATCTATCAGTAATGATTTTGGGCTGGCTTTGAAGCCTCGTAATCCAATTTCCAGCTGTCTTCCTATCATAATTCACGGGGACACATTCATATTCATTGTCAAAATCCATTATTTCAAAATATGTGGTGAATTAAAGCATAATTAAGTGAAATTGTGGGAAATACCCTGTATTCACGTAAAGTTGTTTTTCTTGGGTCGTCCAGATGGCTTACTGTTCACAATAGAATTTGTTTGAAAATATTTTTTCTGCATTCTCACGACAGTAGAAAGGCCACATGTTACTTTAGTAGCAACTAGACGTATAAAATAATCTTCCTTCAAAAGTATTATTTTGTATCTTTCATTATAACGTAGGAAGGAAAATTTACCCATAATTCCAATATTATCTCTCTCGTACTTCAAATTGCAGCAGACTATTACTTTTAATATATTAAAGCCTGCTGCACATTCTGTTTTCAACCTTCCATCACTGCTGTTCTCTAATTGGTTGGAATAATGGAGCATTTCAATATATAGTTTGAAAAAAAACCCAATAATTTATGCCACCTGATTGACAGTAACATCAGATCAAGGTCCAGGAAATTTATCGCGGCTAAGGTCCAGATTTTTACGTCTGTCGTTATCCTAAGCTTTGAGCACCATGCAGGTGACAGTACGATTTTGCTCGGTTCCACCCTAATTTAAAGTGAGAACACCTTGGGGTGGTCAGGGGTTTCCCATCTCTCTTCCCTTTCCACCAACCTCACGAAAGGACTTGCGGCTCCAAGGCTATTTAGACTACCCTCCTGCCGCAAAGGCAAAATACATTTACAAACACCTATGCCCTCCTCCGAGATTCGAACCCAGGCCCTACGGCACCGCAGTCAGCGTCACTAACTACCAAACCGGATGGGCGGCACTATAACTGACTATTACACTTACCTGATACTTGTCTTATCAAGTTTTTTTTTTTCAAAATATTGATAAAACTATTTACTTAACATAAATTGTTCAAGCAGATTTGAAATCAGCATGAAAAATACATTAGAAGCAATAACAATAGCGAAGATAATACAACAGAAAAAGTATGGTCATAGGCTAACCACTACATTTTCTAGCCATTGAATATGATGTGGTCATTTTAACAAGGCTCCTGCATAGCTCCTCCCACTGCCTCCTTCCTCGTCCACCAATCAGGGAAGGCGTATTGTATGAAGGTCCATCAACTTTCGCGCCACTATACAACAGTATGGGACGGAGGAGCGCTCTGCGCTCCAGTTCCCAATGATAACCAGCGTCGTCGTCATTTTAACAAGGACGATAATTGCTTCCTCAGTTAAATTATCTGGATATATTTAAGAAGATAAATCAAAAACTTGCTATTATACTCTTCATCATTCGATTCTTCCTCGTCATCCCCGCAAAGAGACTTTCTTCATACGAAAATACTGTTGGACTATATATATAAAAAATACTGTACTATTAAATACTGTATCTATTAAATTACTTAAATATCACATTTCTTCATCATAACTACAATAATGCGCCCTTGCATAAGAAAGATTTTAAAGCGTGCTCACACATGCATTTAGTATGCTAGTTAGTATGCATTTAGTATTTAGTTTTTACACATGCATTTTATGCGGTATCCAAAAATATATATTTAGAATTCGCCTACAAGATAAAGCCGCTCAAAGGATATGACCTTAAAATCAGCTACCCGAGAAACTACTCATTTTCCAAAAAAAGGTTTAGATGGAGTCCTGAAAAAATTAGGCGGTGGGTATGACATACCTTGCGCGAGAAGTGCCGGGTTAAGATTGGAAATTTCTTAAATTTAATTAAATTATTATAATGAAAATACGACACTGTGCTAAAGGATCATATGAACAGAAAAATAATAATCTGAAACATAGAATTGTGCATCATTTAGCACATAGGTCACAGGAATAAATTAATTCTGCGTTATGAGTTTAAGTCCTTAGCAAAATTAAAAAATATATATAAAAGTAGCCAGTATTCAAATGAATTGTACTCCTGATGTATTTCCCATAAGGAACAAAATTCAGTCCTTATTAGGTACGTAAATTTTTTTGAATAGGAAATTTATAACTATAAATTATAATTAACATTTATAGTTTCTTGAAGTAACTGATGTGACTAGAGAAAGACTAGCAAAATCTCTGCTAGAAAGAGAGAGAATAAATCAACTTGATTTAGTTGCTATGAATTGTCGAAGGCAGGCATATGACAACGTTAGCAACACGGAAGGAAACTATAAAGCTGTACAATCTAGAATAATTCCTTTGAGTCACATCATATGCAATTCATGTGCTTGTCTATTGCACTCTTAATCTACTAATTTGAAATGACGCTTCCAGTATATACATTGTAAAAATTTTGAAAGGTATTGCAAAGTTTATCTACAAAAAGATGGGGAATTCTACAAAAGCATTTAATTACTCTTAAATCATTATGAAATACTCGTTGTGTAGAAGCCATGACAGATTCTTTAAAGCTGTATATACACAATTTGAACACACTTGTAATATCCTAGAAGAATTTATTGATGTAAGTAAAACGATAATACAGTGGTATCCGAAACTAAAATTTTATTAGATTGAATACAAGAAATGTCATTTATGTTATGTTTACTAGTATGATTTGCATTATTCTTTAAAATTAACACTATCTTTTAACTATTTCAATAAAAAATAATGGTTTTGACGGCTTTTAATTTGTCAATAAAATTAAAACTGAAAACCAAGGTTTAAGAGTGGACAAGATTGTCTAGTGATCATCACACCGCGGACTTTTGGCCAATGTGTCATAAGCTCGATTACTAGTGCACTAAAGATCCACCATGTAGAGGGGTGATGTACGTTAAACTTGGCATGGGTCAAACTCCCCCGTTGGCGTGATGCGGAATTTTGGAGAGAGGAGAGTTAATTAACACTTAATCACCCAAAATTTAGCACATGTTAAAACGAAACATAAACACCAGCACGTAATTTGAACATACTGGAACATTTCCCAGAAAAACGAATTCCAAAAAGCTTACATTTAAAAAAATAGAAGATGAAGTTATAGAAAATTCAGTAGCGGAATTTAGAAATTATATTTAACGCTGAAATTGAAACTGTTAGTGTAAAAATAGAAGATAATTTTAAAAGTATATCAAATATATTGTTTCTGATTTAAAATTAAATACTGACACAAAAACCTTTAAAAAAAAAGAAAAAACATGTGATTTAGAAAAAATATTCTAAAAACTTTGTAAGGTTTTATAACAAAGATGTAGCTTATAAAATCTAATCTAGGAAAATGGTTTGCTACAGGATTATATTTTGAATGAAAAGGATGTAAATTACGCACAAGACATACTACTGTAATACGCACTAAATAATAATTAAAATGTGTTAAAACTTCTCTTTACGTTGTCAGTTTTATAGCAAGTGCTAAGTGCTCTTTCAGCAAATTAAAATTAATAAAGGATTAACTTTTCGATCACAAGCATGTAAGAAAAATTACAATTATTTTTTTATTTTTCTAAAGTAATTAATTTTTTAGCAAAAAAGAATATCAAATGTTAAATAAACATGCATTAGAAATATATATTCGTTACTGTTTTTTTTTTTTTTACTTTAAAAAAAAATTAGGGGCTTCAAATGGACTTTTGCACTCAGGCTCCTTTATAGAGAAAGTCAGCTCTGGACATAATGTGCACTAATATAACATAAGAATGAAAATAATAATAATAGTCCAATCAGTGGAACTGTTGCAACTTGATTACTAACAGATATTTTCCTCTATTTTTTTAAATTTACTTGTTGATAAGAAAAGTGATCCCTTCCTAATACACATCATGGTGCAAAAATATTATGAATAAGTTCTTAATTTTAATTTATTAATTTGATGCATTTCATTTTAATTAATTTTAGAATTGAGAGTAATAAGTGCCATATTTAGAGGTTCATTTTAATATTTTTTTAATCTTAATTATTTTTGTAGCATAAGTATCAATGTTTTCGCTTAAATTTGAGTATATTTAGAAAGTAAAGTTTGGCAATAGTAGTGCTGCTTTTGGAATGTAGGCAAACTGGCAGACGAATTTCGGCGTTTTAAGTATGGTAATTTTAATTTTTGCACAGCAGTCGCTCACCAGGGTCTTTTGGACGCTAGATTATATTTGCGTGTGAGACTTCTATCTAGCAGCCAATTAGTCATGTGCAATCATACCTTACATTTATTTATAGATTCATAAGGGTGTTTTTTTTTGTCATATATAACTTTTTTTCATGCTCATTTACTTCATCTACACGTAAACAAAATGCTTGCTAGAGCCACTTTTTATCCTACATTATTATACAATGTAGTTATGGAAAAATTAACATCTAGGATGTGGTATGACCGAATTGACGAAATAGTTATTCTGGGAGCATTGCCATTTCGAAGTATCACAGATAAGGTGAGTCTACTTTATTTATAAAAATTAACCAGATTTAAGATGCTAACATTTTATATAATTTTAGAATTTTTCCTTTTTTAAATGTACTTTGATGCATTTCAAATTTTAAAAATATGCAATTTATGTAACATGTAGTTCAAAAAGCATTTGTTTGAGTTTGGGAAATCAATTATTTTGTATACAACTTCAATTTCATCTCGCATAATAAGAGTATAATTCTTATTTTTAATTAAAACACAAAATTTAATTTTTATAATTGTTAAACTATTTTAAAACTACTTTGAAAAATTGTGAAATAGTTATAGAACAGTATATCTAATTTAAATTATTTAAAATAGTTTAATAAATTATAAAATATTGATAGTTAAATTGTGTATATTGGAATAGTTTTGCCATGTTTTGATTACAATTAATCTTATGTACTTTGCTTTATAATGCATAATATAAAGCTATATAATTGTTTACTGAAATGTTAGTTTATGCATTGCATATTATTTTGCTTTGGAACATAATACAGTAGAACCTTTTTTTGTTCAGTCCTTTTTTATGCGATTTTATTTTTGTGCGACCGCATAAAAAAAAATCTGCCGTATTTCGACGAATTTGCTTGTTATATGTAAGAACTAATAAAATTTTCAAATATTTTTCTTGTGCGGTTATTTTTATGCAGTTTTAATTAACCGCACAAAAACAGGTTCAACTGTATTATATACTTTTAAAAGCAAGCTTGGTTTTTTTTAAATATGTATACAATAGATAACAATTGTTTCATATGGGTTATAGGGTTCAAGTGTAGTATAGGGGGCCACTTTGAATTTAGCGATTTTTTTTTTTTTCTAAATGTCGTGGTGAGATATCGAATTCATTCTATAATAAATAATTCCGAAAAAAGTACCTTGGCAACCGGTTTTAGTCGCCAAAATAAAGGACAGCGCCAAGTGGCCCCCTATACTACACTTTAATCGGGTTATATTGGTATTAACCTAAATCAAAATGAACATCTATAGCAATTAAAAGTAGCCTGAATAATTTCATTATGCAACTATAATATTGGTTATTCATGTTTTTTTTTATGCACTGGAAATAAAAATTTTGTTGACAGTTTTCAATTCGTATGAAAGGTTTTGTAATGCTTAGCAGTTAATATACTTAACATAACCAGAAATCAAGTTAAAAATAGAAAATAGAAATTTGATTTTTTAATAATTGCAAAATTCAATTTTAAACTATGGTACAATATTAAGTTTTTATAATGGAATATTTAATAATTTTAAAACTTTATTTTTTTTTCGTAGTTAATTGAAGAGGAGAATGTTAGAGGGGTAGTATCCATGAATGAAGATTTTGAATTGCAAAAATGGGTTACCACTGAAGAGGTATGTGAGAATTTAACTTAAAAAATGCTTACGTCTGATATATTATGTAGAACTGCAAAATCTTTTAATATACATTTTAAGTTTATATTTTAATAGTGTCTTTTCTAATATGTGCTTAATAAACAAATGAAATATTAAAATTAGCAGTAAAATTGAAATGTCATGGAAATATGGGGGAAAAATGTGATGCATGTTATACCTTCAACCAATTTTGCCAAATCAAAAAACATTGCCAATTCTTGTTATATGTGCCTACAAGATTATTGTGTTTGTAAGTGGTGGGAATAGATTTTCACTATTGGCTGAATACCATACCATTTGGTGATGCCTTTTTATTTAAAGAAGTGGTTGATGGTATAATATGTGTTAGTACCAAAATATCTCGATTAAATTTTTTGAAATGATGGTGGTTATGTATTAGCGTCACCACTGCAAAATTTGCATCTTACGAATTGTGCCATATTAATATAACAAAAAGACCAATCGTTCAAATTTGATGGGGAAGTGACATGGTTTGCATGTCGCAAATTTGGCTGCAGTGACATTAATGTACTGTAAAATCCAGCGTGTAATGCAAACCCCTGTATAACATGCTCTTATACTTTTAAACTGCATTTAATTTTAAGGCATATTCGCCGTAAAATGTGCACCCCCTTTTTTATGAAGAAATCTGAAATACATGTGTACAATGCTACTATGTTTTGAAGTCATTTATTGGAGGTATTTTTCCAGTCTTTTGAAAAAATAGTATACTTTCAGAATTACCACCCTTTAAATTCATAAGGAATGTCTTTTCTTTTAAATAAACAGTATTTTGATACACATAGAGTCCCATTTTTTTCTATGCTTATCTCTTTTCTTTATTTTTAAAGCTTTCATTTTTATACCTGGCATATAACGCGCACCAGTAAATTTCGATGTTATTTTTTGTGTTAAAAGTGCATGTTATACTCTCTCTGGATTTTACAGTAAGTACCAAAAGGACTTATTCTTATTAATACATTGCAGTGTTATTACTAACATAAAAGTGAATATTTTTTTCTTCAAATAAGGATAAGCTTTATGTTGTATAAAACCTTATAAAATGAATTATGATTGAATCAAGTTATCTGTATTTTAATTATGTTTTGTGTGAAATGTACTTTAATTTCATTGAATAATTCAATATATTCAGAATGGAACAGAGCCTGTGTAGTATTCCCATATACTGTTAAACAGTATCAAGTATCACTTTTATCAGTTCTATAAAAGTTAAGATAAAATTAACTATATATATAAAGGTGATTCTCTCGGTGGCATACAATACAACAATTTCATGCATACAATGCATGAAATATTATTTAGTCTGTAAATTGACAAATTTTTTTGTAGTTAATCTTTTATGAAAGGAAATAATTATTAAGTATATATAAATGGTAAAAGCTCTTAATATTGATTACACCACTTAACACACACAGATCTGAAAATTTTCTCTAAATTTAAACTTTACTGTCAGATATTGATGTTCTGATATAATTTGAATTTTATTATGGATTATTTTTTTCCCTTCTAATCGGCTGCATGTTGGCAGCTTAGCTTTTGCAGACACAGCTAGTCCCCAAATGTGAGAACCATTTCATGGTGGCACCATCTAGTGGCTGCACTCGTTACCAAATTTCGATGCTCAATTTTTTTTTTAATTCAAGCTCTTGTCAGTGCTTGATATCTGCTAAGAATACCAGAGCCAAAATAATACTCAAGGATTTTTACATACCACATAATCATATGACATGTGTGCCTATGATTTTCATATCCATTAAGACTAATGGTTTAAATTGAAACTACTGGGAGATTATGAACTCAAGAATTTTTTTCCCCCTCAAAAATAATACAATTGTAAAATTCTAAGAGCGGTAAAAAAAAAAAAAGTACTGTATTAAAGAATGACTTAAATGAAATGATACAAAAGTAATCTTGTGGACATATTAGATACTAAGACCATTATGATTATAATATTTTGATTTCTGTCATTTTTCATAGAAGTGTACATATTGTCTGTGATGCGTTGATAAAATATTTTTCTTTAAAATCTAGATTCCTGTTATTAAACATTTTATGTAAATAGTTTCTCTAAGTTTTCTGAGCAAATTATATTCTTAGTCACTTATTTGACCATGTAAAAAATAAAAATGCTTATTAAATTTCCATGTGCTAAATTTTAATACTCAGAATAATGAAAATAAAACCTTTTAAAAAATTTTGCCTTGTTGAAAAGAAAGCAAGAGAAAATACAGAGTAAATATGAATCAAATATCTCTTAAGAGATCTTTACTTTTACATTGTGTGTGAAAATTTGCAATTGTAAAATTTGATGTATTAAGCTAAGCTGTATATTTACATAATTCATTTATACAATTTTATATCCTCATATGAATAAAAACTGAATAGATTAGAAAAAAATTAACATTTTAATGAGTTTCTTATTCACTATCAACATAGATCTATTTGTTAATAATTTACAATGCTTCTTTATTGCATTAAAATTGTAGATAAATTTTTATGTGATCAAATTATACATGAATTGTGAAAAGAAATTTCTGTAAATGAAATTAACTGTTATTAATTTAATGATAGGAATGGAAGAAAAGAGGTGTGAAGTTTTTACAGTTACACACACAGGACATTTTTCATGCACCAAGCCAAGAAAAACTAGCAAGGGGTGTGCAATTCATAAATGATTTTGCTGGTACTGGAAAAAGTGTTTACGTTCATTGCAAAGCAGGAAGAACACGAAGTGCAACATTAGTTGGTTGTTATTTAATGAAAGTATGTAAAATTAATTTTTATTTTATTTTAAAGTTAGTATAATGTGAAAATGTATGTCACTCTATACTATGTATCCAAATTAATTGGTAATTTCATTTGGGAGTTCATGATCAAAAGCAGAGTAAAAAAATGCAGCCTATGTTCTTTCATTTTATTAAATAGAAGATTAAAAAAGTTGTGCAAACAATACATTTCATTGATTGATCTGTCTCCATATATCTGTCTATTGTAACAATTTGAACATTTAATTAATAATTTAGGTATCATAAAATTTCGTAATTTGCTTATCTCATGAAACTGTCCATTTCATATTTATAAAGAAGTGAGCATTGTCAGGTATGACTGAAAGTTGCTATCTGTGTAGGGATATTTATATATGAAAAATCTTTAACTGTCAATAATGTTTTAACTGACCTTAATTTAAGAGTTCATTTCCAAACTGTATTGGAACAAGGAGCATTGGAGTGCAATTATATGCACTTACTACATTCATAATACTCGTAACTGCCAAAACTCGCAACTTCTCCCCAAACTTTGGATGATAAAAGAGTATCTTAGCGACATTTACAAAGGAATTATAATACAACTTGCAAATGAAAGAGGATGAGATGAGCAATTCTTAAATAAAACTACAATTATTATAAATGCATTTGTAAAAAATCACATGAAAGCTATCAAAATATGTAAAATCCTAACAAAAGTATGATACACTTTACTTACAAATATTATTACATAACCACCACAATAATTGAAAATAACTGTCAATTTCTTAATACAATCCAAGTTAACTTGGAATTAATTAGAAAATATTTTTAAACAAAAATATACATTCAGTAAAACGTAATATATTTACAAAAATTCTTAAAGAATCAAATGAATAAATTTAAATAATAAAAGTTTTTATCTTGAAATTTACCTTTTTGGGGGTTTTATAGGTCAAACAGTGTTTTTTTTTTTATATGGACCTTTTTAAAACACCATTTTGTGTTTCTATATTTACAACTCTAATATTGAATTCTCTAAATTATCGTTTATTACTGTATTCCCAATTTGGATGTTATTCTTTAAAATATGCCAGTTATTCTTTGTTGCTGAGTATTTAAGTGATTTTTTTTGCTGTTGCTTCCAAATCTACAATTTTTATACTTTAACAAAGTTTAAAACTATTTTCAGGAGCATTTTATATAATAGTTCAGATATGGCATGTAATACAGGACCTATAAAAAATAACTAAGAGCCAATATTTCCCAATCATTAATGTCTTTAGTTAAAGTTGGCGAGAGTAAAGAATTACCCTAATTCTGACAAGTTTATGTAGAAATTTAACATAAGTTAGTTTAGAATTCCCAATAACACTTTTGATACGATACTCAAAAAACTTGACTCAAACCTCCCATAATCCTCTAAAATTTGATGCTCTTTGAAGCAACAATCTCCACTCAATAAATTGATGCTATAAAATTAAATAACTCAGCATCAGGTTTTGTAACCAGGTTTAATCTTTTTAAGTTCTGCATTTTCACGTACAAAATTTTTAACATCACCATTAAACATTCTTTGTGATTTCTTTCTTTGCAAAGAATATCTTTAGAGTGGCAATAAATGCCTGATATTTCAAATCATATCCTATATCTAAGTGAACAGTCATGGTTACCATACAAACAAAAGTACAGAAATAAATTTTTTGACAAGCTTCCTTTCTTTATCCTTGATATTCAATGAAAAAGAAATCGCCCAGAAATCAACACTTGAAAAACAAGTTATTTAGTCGTGGACAATATTTTTACAAGTTGTTCTACTGTTTAAAAACCAATATTCAATAATTTTCAAGATCCTAGATGACGATATTTCAAATGAAAACACACTTAATGATCATATTAGTAAGCTTATGGTTTGTGTGTAAAATGATAGGATATTTCTGATTTACAGTTATGTGAAGATATAGAAGATGCCCTCTAACTCTTCAAATATTTATATTATGCAAAAATAGATTTAATATTTTAACTTTACCTTTCTAACTTAACTCTTGAAACTTATGAAAATTTATCCTAAATTCTCTTACCTGCACAGACCATATTATGAATACTTTGCCATCTTGTAGGTCCTGTTGTGAAAAAGGTCCAAATCTTTCGTTATTGGGAATAATTACATTGTGAAGAAATTTGTTAATAAAACTTTCGATAGGTTTAGCTTAGAAAAGCTATTGTTCACATTAAAAAAAAAGTCAAATATATTGTGTCAGTTTCTGTAAGAGTTAATGCTGTTTCAAGATGAGTTCTTTTCTTCTTAATTCTTGAAAATACTCTTCAGAAGAAAGGGCTGGTTCATGCGCCTAGATTCAGTAATTTCTTGGTGGAGAAAGTCTATCCAACCACATTGAGTTGTATGCAATTTGATCAGGACTAACTCCTCTTAAAACCAGATCTACAAGGATTGGCAACTGTGTTGATTCATTTCTAGTAGAAGTGTTTCCATACATAATAGTTCAAAGCTTGTAAATTTTGGGTTTTCTTTAAAATTCTTGTTCACATGCGCGCAATAAAATACACTTCTAATAATATTGATCAAGGTCAATCCATGTCTGATGGTACACTTTTTTAACATCAGCTGTGAATATGATTTTTATGTGGGCAAAATCAGTTATGTTGGCAAGTGAGAAAACAGTTAAAAAACTGGAATATCCGTTAGGCTTATCTGTAGGATAGTTCAGTCAATGAAAGAAAATATCCTTGAAGAAAATATTAATAGGTACTTGTTTGTCTCTGACTTGACCTTTAAATGTCAATGATGCTGCAATGAACCTGAATGCTAAGGCCCAAGAAGTAATGGGTTCCAACTATTTATACTTCTACATTCATTATAATGTGACTGTCCAAAATAAATAATTCTCTCAAAACTCTTGACTTTTTACTAAGACAAAACATCACTTGGTGACCTAACAGGCAAATTTTACTCTTCATCAAATGTAACTCCCATTAAAATCTTAAATACCGTAAAATCCGGTGTATAACGCGCACTTTGAACACAAAAAATAAGATCGAAAATTAAGGGTGCGCATTATACGCCGGGTATAAAAACTATAGCTTTAGAAATAACAAAAAAGATGGGCATAAAAAAAATTTACTTCTGGATGTATCGAAACACTGTTTATTTAAAAGAAACGATTTGCCTTATGAACAAGAACAGTTGTAGCTCTAGAAGTATACTTTTTTTCAAAAATCTGGGATAATACCTTGAATAAATTACCTCAAAATATAAAACAATGCATACTAATATTTCAGATTTCTTCGTTAAAAAGGGGATGCGCGTTATATGGCAAATATACCAAAAAATTTTAAAAAATTAGCTTGAAAGTATAGGTGCGTGTTATACGCAGGATTTTACGGTAAGTTATATTTCAGAGCTTTTTTTCACTTATTATTGTTAAATCAACTTGGTTACTAAAATTCTGTTATACAGAGTTTGTTTAGGTTTTTTGCTATTTTTATTTTTATCAAATTCAGCAAAAATGTTAAAGCTACTGCAGTCACACACACACATCTGATTTGTGGAGAATCGTGACTTTTGGTGTTAATTTTTCTCTCAACTAATTGTCCTATTCCATTTTTTAAAATAATGAATTTTTTTATCAAGCATTTTAAACATTTTTACAAAGAGTATAGTTTTACCACATTATTAGTTTAATTATTTTGTTTCATACTCTTTAGAATGAAATTTATTTAATAACTTGGTTTTAAGAAATATTTTTAAAAATAAAAATCCAAACAAGAAAGTACAATCTTTCTTGAAGAATGGGTTGAGGAAATTTTGATTTTCTTGATAATAGTTATGTTTTATTTGTAAAGCTATTATTGTAAGCTACAATATAAAATGAGTTATCCCTGAGTACTGATTCAGTTCAATATCCTATCAATCCAAAATTGTGGGAACAGAAATTTAAGTCTTTTCAATCATCTTAAGCAACAACTCTTGTCTTTTTTTAAATCAAAAGTTGATAGAATAATACAGGTAGATTTTGATAGTTAGGGATATTGCTCTTCCTATTAAAGAATTTATTTAAGACTAAATTTATTAAAGACTAAACACTTGAAAGGAAAAAGTCTTTAGAATTCTCTATCAAGATATTAAAAAATTAACATACATTAATTCAAAGGTTATGCCGTACCATCTGACTGTCACATGTGAAAATACTTGATTTGTAATTTTAAAAAAATTTGACAAC
>BMAV01001801.1:208319-224502 GCA_019973955.1 Trichonephila inaurata madagascariensis
CCCCCCCCCCCCCCCCCCCCCCCCCCCCCCCCCCCCCCCCCAGGGTTCATTCTTCATTCAAGTAGTGGTCCTGAAATTCTATGTACCTGACTGCTTCACCATGAGTACTTTTTAGTAGAGTACATTGAATGTAAATTGCTAAATCTTATTGCTACATTTATAAAAGAAGGAAAATATATACCAAGTGTTAGAACTTTTGAAAGTATTTAATTTAAATTTGCAACAGGAAGAAAAAATAATATATATTTATAAAGTAAAAAGTATATTTATAAGTGATTTTTGTCACAAATTGTATTTTGCTTTGAAGCTAAATTTTGACTTTTTTATATGGTATCATGAACAAAATGTTTCATTATTTTTGAGTAAAAACTAATATATATTTAATATAAAAAAAAAGTTAAACAAGTATGAGAAAAGGGAAATGCTAGCAGATTTGGAACTTGATTTAATGTTTTAAATCTGAATTTATATGCTTTTTATAAAGCCCATTTATTTTTTAAATTATTTAGAGTTATTAGAAATAAAAAGAATCTGTCATTGTAAAAACACAAATTTTCTGTAATTGAATTTTGAAAATTTATTCTTGGATTAAAATATGTACATTGAAGGGAAGCTGCATACCTTCCAATTAAAATTATTCCTACGATTTATTTTTGAGGTCTTTTATACCACATAGTTGAAATCTTGCAGAATTGCTGTAAATGCATTAACAAATTTTAAGCCAAATTTATAAGATTTGCCTTTGGGGTCTTTGTTAAAAGTTATACTTTTATAAATGCATTTTTCTCATTTTGTATTTTTAGTAAAATTTTGAAATAATTATGTTGTATTCTTTCTTTTAATTAAATTTCCTTAAATGTATTCTTAGCATGTAGTACTTAAGATTTATGTAGAATAGTAACAACATGAATTGTAATATGTATGATATGTATGAATTCATGAAGAAATAAGTTGCTTGGGGAACAGGAGTCAATGTATATGTGCAATCACTATGTGTATGAATGTACAAAAAATGAAAAAACTGAAAAAGAGCAGAAATATACATATACTTAAAAAAATAACCATGAGCATGGAACTAGTAAGAATGATTAGTTGGAAGAAGAAAAACTGAAATTAGTGCATGGAATGAAAATAACTGTTTGAGGATTGTCAAATCTTGGCAGTGAGGAGAAGCAGTTCAGAATAAGATTAAAAAAAAAGTTTCCTGATAAAGTTTTGAGCTAGGTGTTTATAATTTTTAGAGAAATGGATTCAAAGGAACAGTTTATTCTTTTGTTGATCATCCCTAGTTTAAATAAGTTGCTATTATAAAATACCTGAAGTATTATAAATATCTTCATTATAAAGTTAAATATTATTGTAATGAGGAAATATGTATATGTGATAAATCCACTTCATCTTATTAATATCCAACTGAACACACCTCAACCCACCTTCTCGCATAACCTCTATTACTACTTTGTCATTGATTATAGAAACTTGAGAATTCCTTTTTTCTCTTAACCATGTGCACTGACTTTGACTTCATGTTCTGTCAACATTTATTGCATATAGTGTGCATTCTCTTGTTATGGGTTGGAATCAGTAGCGCACACAGGAATTTTTCAAGGGGGTCCGGGTTCGAAAGTTCTCCATTCTTGTACTATGCTCCTTTTGATTTTGTCGATTTTCGGGCACAAAACACAGTAAAAAACTAATTATTGAATAAATAATTAGCATTAATTAATAAAATTAATCATTAATAGCAAATACTTAATTAAATTTTACGTACTATATACTTAGAATTTTAATCAATCAGAAAAAAAAATCAAGGGCTTTGGGGGGGTCCGGACCCCCAGGGCCCCTCCCTTGTGTGCGCCACTAGTTGGAGTACATAGTGATTAGTTGAGTTATAATAAACTAAAATTATGTTCAACTCCTTCTGATTTCACTCAGATCATTTACAAACATGCCTTTTTAGAAGACATACAAGTCATGAGATATATATGTAAGAATTATTAATTTATAACCAAAACAAAATTCTATTTTTCCATTTCATTTACTAACATTTATTTTCCCATCATACATATTCGAATATTAAACTGCTAATACTTTTTCAGAAAAGATTATCCGAACATCAGATTCCAATCCCATGTCATTAACTTTTATAATCTGTGGCTGTATGTTCCCATGTGCTTTACTCTCCATTTGAAACCTAAACTAAAAAATAATTTAGCAGTTACATATATATATATATATATAATATAGTAAAATAAAATAAAAGTGAAGAAGTACTGGAACCTACAGTGCTAAAGCAGGAAGACATTGGAATTAACCAGACACAACAAATGTAGATACAAAAAGTCTTTGGACTAAACTGGAGACCTATTATGATTTCTAAAGCTGTCGCTGAATTAGGCCAGGGAATTAGGGTTAGCAATGCGTTATGGATCCAATCTTCCCCGTACAGCAGAAATTTTCGACATAATAGTGAAAAAAAACTATATATATTCTAAAAAGTTTTGCATTTCAATTTTATAAATGAAGATATTAATTTATTGAACAATTCAAGTGCATAGATGTATTATTTAAAATAAAAAATGTTTTTTTCAGCGTCACAATTGGACTCCAAATCAAGCTATTGATTTAATGCGCCGTCGTCGACCACATATCTTGCTTGGAAGAAAGCAGTTGGATGCTTTAGATATTTATCATAGAAATCATGTTTTAAAATAGGTGATACTGTCTGTGATTTTTTAAGTGCCCACACTTACACATGGTATTTATTTCATATAAAATGAGATTGACAACATTTTATAACTAAAACTGATAATTATCTGTAGAATTGGCCATATTTCATCTATTAGAGTCAAATAATATTAAAAAATATACTATAAAATCAATCTAAAGACTAAGTAAAAATTTTGAGCTGCATTTTACAAAGTGTCAATTTAAATGTTACTTTAGATATTTTTAATACATAAATTTTAGATTAGGAAGGAAATATTACTTGGCACTTTTTAAAACATTACACACAAATGTTGTTCATGTAATAGGTAAACATAATTCTCTTTTGTGCATATTTTTATAATAAGTTTCTTAAAATCAGAGGGCAAGCTAAATTTTTGTCATTTAGAATGATTCTTATATATATATTTGCTAAAATACATTTAAATTGGTACTTTAGCAAGATCAATATACTATTACAAATAATGTACACTTTTAAGTTCCAAGTATTTTTTTTTCTTGTGAAGGTATATATTACTGGAATTTTTTTTGTAGATAAATTTATTAGATCTTCTGCTTATTAGTTTTTCATTTATTTTCATTGGAAATTAATTTAATGCTCCGGTTAATTTACTGTTGATCAGATTTTTGCCATTTAATTGATTAAAATTTTAAAGAGTTTTATGGAAAAAAATATTTAACCTAACACAGTGGAATGGAACATTTATTTAAGAAATTTTAATGTAAATTTTTGCATTTAAAACAATTGCTTCATTTGCAGGACTAATTTGCATCATTTAACAATAAATAATTCTATAATGACCAATAATTATAATTGCCCATCTTGAGCTTATGTTTAAATGAAATTGGCATTTTTCTTTAAGTTGTTCAAAATATTAGTTTACAAATCAGGATGAAATAACAATATTTTTAGAATATTATCATATATTTAATGTTTTTCTTAATTATACTCATGAGAAGTTTAAAAACATATCTCTTCTTTACTACTGAACTGTGAAAGCATCAAAGTAACTTTGCTGCATAAAATATAATGCCTGTTTATATTTTCTCCTGCATTTGAAGATTTAATTTAATATTGTTATATCTCAAGATTACAAAACTTGTAACATGTTTGTGGACAAAGTGGTATATGCCTCTCTGCTTGGTACTATGATAAACTAGTTTGTGTCCACAAGCTTGTTAAAAACCTTTTGAACCTCAATTTTTCATGACAGTACTGGTTTCAAGATTTGGGTAGAAGGATAAAATTTTTTAATTAATTGCACATGATTAAAATCCTCAAATCCATATCTGGAAATTGTGTTCAGATTGTTAATTTAACATGTAAATATTTCCATGCAATGAGCTCACAAAATGTTTATCTCATATTTATATATATAAAACCTTTCCTAATGAAAATGAATCAGAACAATTCTATAAATTTGTCAGTATTGTGTTATAATTTCTTTGTTTCTTGTCTATTTATAATTATTTCAATTCATCAAATGTGGCCAAAACTTGGTTAAAGTGCCAATTAGATCTGCTGTTATCTTTCTATTATATGTATTTTGAATCAGAATAAGATATTTGAAATTGTCTATTAAAGTCTACCTTGAGAATTCCAGACATTTTAATTATAGTAGATATTAAATTTTGTTAACATAAGCTCTAAGAAATAATCCAAAAGAAAGAATGTCAAATGAATAAACAGAAGAATTTTTTTTAATGATTCATTTTACTAGTCATATATTGACCCTGGAATGAGCCTTTAACTAGTTAGTTCCTTTAATGAGTACAATCAAAATCTAACATTTTTAAAATGCATGAAATCAAAAATTCTTCATTGAAATAGTCAAATAGCAATTATGAATCATTTAACCCTTTAAGCAGTTTTCCCATACAGTGTACGTGCTACCCGAAATTGGCCTCATCTGGTTTGCCCTTACAGCGTACGGGCATCGATATTTTCTCCTTTCCTTTTCTGGTTTGCCCGCATTTTTCATTATTGAAAAAGAGACTATTTAGTATTATTATTTTTCAACAGATGGCATGGCTTGTCCATGTAAATGAAATGCTTTTCATCCGGGGTTTTCTATGTAGCTGGAAAGCGGGAACTTTTCTTTGAAATTTTTGTTCTACTGTATGCCATGCTTGTAAATCTTATGGAAATTATGGATGGAATAGACAACGAAAATACTTTCTTGTTAGATGATGAACTACATTCTGATACTCTGATACAGATATTTCTTCTAATTATTTGGATTATTCCTCAGATGACTCGTGCAGTGAGCTCAGCTCTGATGAAGATTTGAGTTCTGCAAGAACTTTTACCGAGGTTGATGTGAAAAATCCAGCTGTTCCGTGTCCTCGATTTAAATTTTCTGGTATGCCCTCTGTGCACGTACAATTTGATGACACTTTTGATGTTCTACAATTTTATGAAACATTCTTTACTGCATGCAGAATGTACTTGAAAAAAGCAAACATTTAGGGGGTGCTGTGTCCAAAATTGTAAAATAAAAAATGTTGTAAAAGCATTAAAAGTGAAAAAAAATTTAAAAAATTCTTAATATTCTTATTCTATTAAGTATGGTACTTAATTATATGCAATAAAAAATATGCCTTTTTTGGAAGCATTTCTAGTAAAATAATTGATCGCTTAAAGGGTTAAAAATTATCTGAATAGAGTTAACCTTTTCACATGGGTTGGCACCCCTATGAATATTGTAATATGATCTTGTATCCCGTTTAAAACCACTTTTTGTTAAAACTTTTTAGTTAAAATTATATTATTTTATTTTCATTAATTGTATATTTTTTCCTGACTAGTAAACACTGTTTTTAATAATCCATAAAAATGTCTTTCTTAACATTGAAAAAAAATTACTACTAGTTTTCAATAGACGAAATACTACTAATTCAATATCTGATACATTGTGTTTTAAAGAGATAAACGAAACTAAAAAGAAGAAAAACTTAAGACTGCAAAAAAATAAAATTTAAAATTTTTACTTACTCGAACACATTTTACAGTCCATATTTAGAGGATACAACTCTTTTTAATTCCATCTAAAATTATTCAACTTAATCACATTCCTTAAGTCTTCATAGATTTTTGTCCTTTTTTCATAGTGCTTTGTATGGGAATCTCATGCTGATATTTTAGTTTTTTTTTAAATGTTACTTAAAAGTGTATCTTTGGTTTGAATTTTGTGGCTGTAGTTGCCAAGTGGCCATGGCAGGCATTGCTTATATGGAGTTGAGAATTTGTGTTCTGGTTCCACTGAAAACCTATTTTGCTGTGAGGCTGATGTATGTTGTTGTCAAGGCTCAAAGTTCTCACTTTGGCATCAGTGGAAGTTTACAGAATAGAGTATACTTGAAGCCTTGCCCCCCCCCCCCCCACTCAACTGCACTGGTTCATCAATTGTTCTTTTTTAGCTTTTAGAGTATGACATTGATAAATAATCATCAACTAGTCAATTGATGTAATTTATTCATAGTTTAATTCATTTTTTATAAGTTTTCATCTACTTTTTGCCATTTACAAGGAATCTTTTTTTCTTTCTTTAAGGTTAAAAATATCTGATTTAAATGGATTTTCCAGCAATAGATGCTTTTTTCTGAATAATCTGTTATTGTCAAGGTAGACTTTATGCCTGATATGAATCATTTTATTTATTAAAAAAGTGTCATGATGCTTATAGCATTATTTTATAAATTTATGTATATATTTGATTCAGTGTTTCATTTGTGTAAAACTACTGTAGATACCCTCTTAACCTGTTACTAAGTTGAAAAAATATTTGTGGAGTACTTAGTGTGAAATCTGTTCTATTTTTTTTTTTTTTTAATTTTTTTATTTACACAATCTATTTCTTTAAGCAATTAGCATAATGCACAAATGCTGTTTTATTTCACAAACATGGTTATTTCTCTTCAGTTATATTATAAATAATTGAACTAGAAAGCCATTTTGGGTATTAGATTCAACTTATTTCTTCTTGCAAACGTTATGGCTCATATTGTTGAAGTTGAACTACAGTTCTTAAATCTCAATTACTGTAAAGGCCATGATGTGAAGTAATCTGCAAAATTTGCTACATGGTAACTAAGTTTCCTTTATCATCTGAAATATCTAAAAGTGATATTTAATAGAATAACACCAATGTTAAAAATGTGGTATGTTACAAATAATCCTTTATTAACCTGGTGTGATTTTAACTGAACTGACCATATCATTCTTCCATCAAGAATTCATTCCTGTGATGACTGGTTAAGATGGTATCCACTGTACTTGGAATACATTGTTGATTTTTTTTCCTATTTGTCTTTTTAAATCAATATACTCAAGACTGAATATAGGTTTTCCTCCAAATAATTGTTATTTTGTAATTCTGATACTTAAATTTAAATTTTTCAAATGAGATAAATAGCCAATTTTTGTATGATCAGTACTCTTAAGATTAAATATTTTTCATATACCATACATTTTAAGCCCAACTCTCAACGTTTGTAAATTTGGAACTTAGTAATTGCCACAATTAACTAAGACATTAATGGCTGTTTTTATAAATCTAGAATATTCTTTTTTTCTTAGGTAAATATTTATTTAGTAATTTTCAATTTTGTATTTATTACTTTTTTCTTCATTACTTTAATTATGTTCTAAAACTTTTTTCAACACTGAAAATTAATTTCATAACCATTGTTGTTCAAATAAACATCTGCGACCATTTTGACATCTGCATAAACATAGTATCACTGTTAAAAATGAGAAACAAGCAGTTAGCTTTCCCAAACAGCAAATAAGTTTTTTAAATTGTTTTTTGAATTTTTTCAGCTTAAAACTGAATATACACTGCTGTAGTTGCATTTTCTATAAATGTCAAATTTGTGGCAATTACTATTTATTTAATGGTTACTAATAGTCTTCCATGTTGCAAATAGTCAAGAAAAATGCTAAGTCACTGTCTTGAAAATGTTTATTAAAAATTTAAAGTGACAATCAGTTGAAAATATTACATTGCACTTTAGTTTAACTCTTGAGCTTAATGCATGCATTTGATTTCATACTTAGCATAACTGTTTGATAACTTTAGTCATTGTTGCTGATAGATTTGTAATAAGTTGTCTTGATATAAATGTTTTGTATTGCCTTTTAAATCGATGTGCACCATAAGTGTATGTTAAGCACAGTTCATGTACAACAAACCAAAGTAACATACATGCAAAACAAGAGTAAGAGAAACTTAAATGAGCTTTTAGTTGTACTCTAAAGTGATCGGAAAGTATGCTGGTTTTCTTCAATTTGTTTTAGAACTGCTTATCGGCATTAGTTTTATTTTTTTTGAAAAGTTACTTTATAAAAAGATAATTTAAAATATTAAAATCATGTATCAAGAATAGAAAAATACAATTTGAATGTGTTTAGTATTTTGTTATATTTTATGGAAATTTTTAATCAATCTGTATGAATTCATTGAATTTTGAATGATTTATAATCTAATTGATACAATTAATGCTTTTTAAATGATTGTGCATTAATATTTGTAAAGCTTATGTCACATCGTATATAAATGTTAATGTTGGATAATTGTTTCATCTGGTATGTGTAATTGTTCTTAATTTACTGAAAAATGTGACATTCTACTTGTATATTAGCTGTTTCTCAAAAAAAAAAAGAAAGTTTCCTTTATATGAGATAATATTCTGACAAAAAAAAAGAAAAATAGGACTGTAGATTTATTGAAAATCTGCATTAGTTTGATATTAAAAGATTTTTGATATTAATTCTTTTATTATAATTTCCAACAATCAACGTTGTATTGGTTTGCTGTTGTCAAAATACCCAAGTTGAATCATTGTACAATAAATTAATTTTTTGTTATTTTGAACTTAAGTGACACATTTTACTCTTATGATGGAATATTCAGAAGTATCTTTGAAATAATCATTAAAGATATATTTTATTACCTTTATTATAGTACAAATATTATATGCACAATAACATAACTCTACTTAAGGTTGTGTATTATATATAAAAAATTTATTTCTTCAGTCACATTTTTATGTGTAATTAAGGTATTTTTCAAAATGCGTGAAAATTATTCATCAAATTACACATTTGATGAGAATTATTTATACTGATGAAAAATTGAATTATGGTGTATTTTTGTGACATTTAATTAATGCCTTTTTTAAACAAAATTGATGAGTTATTTTATTGTATTTTAATTTATACATCTGATTAAAAAGAGAGAATCTTATTACCTTATAATGATTAAATAATATAAATATGCAATTACATGTATTTTTTTTTAAAAAAAAGCATTGCATAATATAATCAGTGTATAAGTAATACAAAGTTGTTTTTAATTTCTAGAATTTCCTCAAAATTGGAGATTTTAATAATTTAATTGATTTTTAAAAAATGTAATATATTTGAAATGTTTCCATGTTGGAACATTAATTTTTTTACTTTTATATAGATTATTCTTTGTTATGATTTCATATTTTAAGAAACCAGTTTAAGTTTGAAATTAATATAAGGCAAGAGATGTAATATATATGCAATATGATATACTCTTGATGCAGACACAAATTACTTAAGCACATATTGCACTGTGTTTATATTTGATAAAGTATATTGAGCTTAAAATGTGTTTAATCTTTTACTTTTGTGTGCATAATATTTAGAAATTTTTCTACTGCCAACTCTTTGCACTGTATTAACTCAGTATATTTTTTATCATATTTATTTAACTTGAATATTACCATTCTGCACGAATGTTTACAGCTAGTGAAAATGCATGCATGTACGTGTTGAAACTGCTTTGTGTATAATATATTCATTATATTTATTGGACTTAGATAATTTATTCACAACCAATATTTCATTTGTATAATCTTTAATATTTGGCTGTCTTGCAGAATAATTAATATCTGAACATTAAAATACAATTTTTGCAAGTTTTTAAATAAATAATTAGCAAAAAGTAAGTAATTAGAGCTGTGTGAATTTAAAACATTATAGTTATCTAAAAATTAAAAGCAAATTTTTTTTGAAGGAAAAAGTTCTTTCAATCAGCAAATCTGATACAATATTCTCTGTTGTGAATTTTATTTATTTTTGCCAATGTTAAATATTACTTTTTCAGGTATAAACATGAAAATGGAATGACATAATTTTGTTGATTGGTAATCATAGATATATTGTGTTTCAAAATAAATTAATCTTGGTTGAAGGTGATAGTTGTTCTGAATCTCTGCTATTTTAGTTGGTAAAAAAGGCAGGTATTTTCATCTTCCTTTTGGTATTAATTATTAGAAATGTTTGCAGAAAATGTTTAGATTTTTAATTATATTTTTAATAAAACAAATCATGTTGATGATGTTGGACCAATTTGTATTGTATATTTGTATAAAATGTACTTAAATGTTATGTAATATGAACATAAATATACATCCAAATAAATAAAAATGTAGGTGTGAGAGAAAATGAATAAATTCTTTTCAAATTAATGATTTTCTCATTTGTAAAGTTTGATATATAGTAAATTATATATAAATAAAAAAAATGTTCACATATGTATGTGATCTATAGGCTCAAAAATTACTTGACTTATTTTGCTGAACGCGTTTCACAGTTTGTTTGTAATAATGTCGGGAATGTTTTGAGCATTGGTGTAACTAAACCTCAGTGGATCCAGTATCAAAATTCCTTGGAGACCCTTGACGTTTTACGATTTTTTTCTGACACATTATGGGGCTCCTGAAGCTTGGAAGCTCTGTATCAGCAGTAGCTACGTCCCTGGTTTTGTATGGGGTTTTAATGAAATCTGATAAGTAGCATCGATTTCAAGATTTTCAACTGCATATTTTATAAATAGTAAGCATATAAACTTGGAGTAACATTCAAAATGTGAAGGCTTGAAAATATTTTATCTCAAACTGAAAGATAATTAGTTATAATACATTTAAGGTGTATTCTACCTATATGACATTCATGTGTATGTCAGATCAATTAAAAATAATTTGACTGACTTTGGTGAAAATTTCAATTTGTTCTTATTTGTAACAGAAGTGTTTAGAGCTGGGGTCGCCAACCTTATAGCTGTGGTGTGCCTCACAGAAGGAAATATTTGAAACAGTTCTATTTCTGCTGCAATACATGCAAAATCGAGGAATAGAGATCAAATGTTTTTTTCTTTTAAATGGGGCTGTTGAATGGTATTTTACCATTGCAGACCTATTACATTCCCTAGGAGTTGGTATCACATTTAAATGTAACACCATACAGGTGGATACCAATTACCACAATGTAATCTTGATTCTCAGTTTTCTTTCCAGATGGATGTACCTGAGCCAAGTCGATGCCAAATTGAATTAGGAATTGAATTTTGTCCAAAACACCCAAACCAAATGGGCACTCTAGAGATCTTTTATATGCCAGATAACCATAACCATAGATGTTGTCTATTTTTTTTGCACCATGAATTGATTGATTGAATATTAACGTCGCACTGTTCAGCTACACGAGGGCTTTTGGCGACGGATCACGTAATTTTGAACCATGGTCAAGTGACGTGGACGACACCGAGCTGGCACCCTCCTCTCCTAACTACCACACCAACGGGAGGACGTTTCAGCTCTCGACAGATTTAACGTGCATCACTGCCCTACACGGCGGGTCTTTAGTGGAAATGGGATCGAACTCGTGACAAGGCAGGCCACGATCCGATACCTATACCACTCGGCTACCGCGGCCGTTTTGCACCATGAAAATCCTCCTTGGGCCGGGGTAGAGCCTGCAAACTTGGGCGTGCAAGGCCCACGCCTAACCAATTGTACCACCCAGCCAGCTTGGTCAAAAATGTAGATTTTGAGTTTTATTATATATTAATAACGGTACTGTATTAATATAGTTATATATTAATTAGAATTTTGTTATTTATTACATTTTAAAATAATTCACCTAACTTAATATACGAGGGCTGTTCAATAAGTAATAAGACTAAAATTATTTTAAAAAAACAATACCTTTAATCGTCATTATTTACATGGTATTTTTCAAAATAACTTCCTTGGCACGTAATGTATTTATCCCAGCTTTCTGTCCACTTTTTAAAAACATGTAAAAGTCCGTTTCGTGAGAGCTTTTTCAAAACCACCTACGCAGCCTTTACACATACTTTGTTGCTTGCAAAAAACGTTTGCCTCGTAATGGTTTCTTAAGATGAGGAAACAGCCAAAAATCGCATGGAGTGAGATGAAGACTGTATGGATGATGTGGTAAAATTTCTACGTTGTTTTGCTGCAAAACATCCAGTACGCAACGTGCAATTTGTGGTCGGGCATTGTCATGGTGCAATAGGAAGTCATTTCAGAGCAATGGACGTTTCCTTTTAACGTGCTGTACCATTGTTCGTAGGACATTCGCGTAGTACGAGCCGTTTACGGTACTACCGGGTTGATACACAATTCCTTCATAATAAAAAAAAATTATGGTTATAACTTTACCAGCCGATTTCACACTTTTTGCTTTCTTGGGAGTAGATGAAGATGGATATTTCCATTCACTGCTTTGTTGTTTTATGGTTGGGTCTAGTGATACAACCAAGCTGCGTTTGCTGTGATGGAAGTGTTTTAAGATATTGTCGCCTTGTTCCAGTCTTTCTTTCATATTGTATTATATCAAATGTTGATATAATACATTGCTTCCATTTCGACAACTGGCCGCGTCTCGTAGGCGCCCGCAAACACGCTTCAGTTCGATCACGTGATACTCAAGAACTTAAACTTTTCTTATGCCACAGAAATTAACATTCCGATGAGTGGTTTTGCTGCAGTAAAATTAGTCTTATTACTTATTGAACAGCCTACGTAAATATTGACTTGCAAAATGCTTATTTCAGAGTATTTGTGTTTCAGAAAATCTATTTACTTATTTATACACTTATTTTTTAAAATTGCAACACCATGGAGGAGGGGTGATACACATGTAAAATTTGCATGAAAGGTAGGAGATGCTGGGATATGAAAGTGATGAGAGCATTTAAGCACAATCAAATGACGTAGAGAGGAGAAAATTGCCTCTCAGACTCTGTACAAAAGGGAAAATTGCGCAGCAAATTTTGCATTCGGAAATTGTTTGGATGTTGGTTATATGTGAGAAGTTTCTGCCACGTGGGTCGAATAAGAAGCACAGTAGTAGTCTGAATTCGATAGTAGTAGAATTGTGCCCTATTGAAATTGTATTTTATATCGTTTGCGATATTGCTACTCGCCTCCGAATGGTGAAATATATTTGTTCAAATAATAAATAAAAGTTATTCTTAATCAAATTTGACAAGTATATAAAAAAACATCTGCTTAATTAGCTGTTATTATTGGAAGAAAAATCTCCCGTTTTCTACATTCATCAAGAAAAATTATTAAACATTTTTTAAACCTAATATATACAATATATATATATATTATTTCTAATGGGTTGCGAATTGGTCCTTAACCATTGCAGACTTAGTACGTCCCTCGGAAGCTGGTTTTACTTTTTAGTGCGGCGCCCTATAGGCGGATGTCAATCGCCGCAGGTAATTTTGACGCCCAGTTTCCTCCCTAGAGGGAGTCGCCTGAGCTCTGACGATGCGAACCTATATCAGGATTTAATTTTGCCGAGAGCATACAAGCCAAACAGACACTCTAGGGATCTTTTACTTGCCGTATAATCATACGACATGGCCGCTGTCGATTTTCTGCATCATGAAAATCCACCGACTTGGGTCGGGATCGTACCCGCAACCTTAGGTGGAGAACGGTCAAAAAGTTCATAACATGAATTCTTTTGCCTAAAGACTGTAATTTATATATTGTTAGATGAAGAAATCTCAGTGGTTCTTTAACGCGGGTATTGTAACTACCAAGTTACACCTAGTAATTCTTAGAAGTATTCATAAAGGATTTTCGGTAAAATCACAAATCGAAAACTTCCAAGACTTTCTTCTACTAAAAACAAATATTCTCAATCTTATCGCAAAATCGTTAAATCAAAAAAGCCTAATAAAATTCATCATTTTATGCTTAAAGCATTAAAAAAAAAATTTTTTTTTTCTTTGCTTCGTGAACCTGAGACAGAGATACTCGATTATCTTCACAGCCAAAAGCCATTTTTAATCTTTTTTTTTTCTTCCTTTTACTTAAAATTCCTGTTTGCCTGAGCCACATGACTCAATAAAACGAAATGAGAATATGCCATATATTTACACTGATAGTAATATTTGAACAGGGCAATCTCAAGATGTCTTTCTTGTTATAGGCTTTTAAGTAAAGCTTTTTTCCTTTTTTATCGTACAAGGTCAAAAGTGGCTATTTGAAACTTTTTTTCAGTTATTGAGTAAATACTTATGTAGACTATATAGATATTTTAAATTAACTAGAACTCTAATATTATTAATTAACTAGATATTTTAAAATTATTATGCTCCGTATAAAAATTATTTTCTCATCATTGAGTTTCTAAAAAAGTATATAATTTTTAATTTTGTATACAAGTAATTCGAAAAGCTCAAGAATCTGTCTGGCATTCAGATGGCCGTAACAGATTGGCAGTCCAAGCCACAAAGCTCTATAACAGTGATCGAATGAAATTGGGACCACCAAAAAGCATCTGTGGAATAATAAATGAGTGAGTTTTGTTGACGTCGTACTATAAAGCAACACGAGGGCTATTGGCGACGGACCTCGTAATTTTGAGACTCAGTCAAGTGATGAGGACGACACCTGAGGTGGCACACCTTTTCCAAACTACCCGCACATCAACGAGAGGACTCTGAGCTCGACAGATTTAATGTGCATCATTATTCTCTACTCTGAGTCTTTAGTGACAACAGGACTCGAATCGCTGTGGAATATACAGTCGAACCTCTATATAGCGAACTTTTTCCTGGAACCTTGAACATTTCATGATTTTCTTCGTAAAATAACATCTCTATAGCGAAATGCATTTTCTATATAACGAACTTCTTTTGTGATTCAATTTTTATTCTCCTTTTTTTTTTAAAAGTATTTCTGAAAAAATTTTAAGTTATTCTCTCTTTAATACATTTTATGGTGGTCATAAATCTTGAACTAGTTTTATTACATCCTAACTGGCCGAGAGCAATAGAGTTCTGGACGTTTCATCGAAGAAGTGCAACCTTTAACCTCCAGCGTCCAGTTTACTAGAGACATCTTCGATATCCTCTTTCACCCTCAGTGGAGTTGTTCCGTGTCCCCGTGTTCTAATTATAAATAATAATAATAGTTGTTGTTTATAATATTAAATTTGTATGCTTTAAGTTTAAAATGTCCTTAAAATTCATTAATTTTAGTATAAAGCTATTTTCTCTTAATATTGAAAATACAGTGAATTCTTCGACATTCTTTTTTTTTTTTTTTTCATTGCAGTTTTTCTCTTTTTTGAGGGATAAAACACATAAAATAAACATATATTAATTTAAAAAAGATGCGAACAATTTCTTTTTTAATATATAGTGTTTATGAATTTAAAATTTGTTTTATGAAGAAAATTAAAAGATGAACCTCTGTAGAACGAATTTTCCATATAACAAACTTTTTTCCGGGATTTAGCAACTTCGTTATATAGAGGTCCGACTGTATATTACCATAAAATCCGGCGTATAACGCGCACCGATGTATAACGTGTACCTATACTTTCTAGCTGCATTTTTTTATTTCAAGGTATATTCACCGTATAACGCGCACACCCTTCTTTATTAAGAAATCTGAAACGTTAGTATACAATGTTATGTTTTGAGGTCATTTATTCCAGGTATATTATCCCACTTTAAAAAAAAATCATATACTTCTAAAACAACAACTCTTTTAGTTCATAAGGCATGTCATTTTTTTAAAAAAAAAAAAATCAATAGTATTTCGATATGTGAAGAAGTATTTTTTTTTATGCTCATCTCTCTTTTGTTATTTTTAAAGCTATCGTTTTTATATCCTGCGTATAACGCGCAGCCTTAAATTTGGATCTTATTTTTTGAATTAAAAGTGCGCGTCATACGCCAGATTTTACGGTATTTAAGTTTAAATGACTGTTATTTAATTGTTTGGGATTCGTTTTTAAGGAATGAAGACAAGATAGTTGGGATTGAATCCTAATTCAACATAAATCATGTGAAAGCGAAATAGAAAGATTTGCAACTTTTTGAAACTGTGACATAATCGGAACATCATAAATAAAAGTATCGCATCCGGCGACGCACACAAGGGGGAGGGACCCACCCCCCATCGACCTTGATTTTTTTCAATTGATCATAATCCTAATGTATATAGTTCGTAAAATAATTTATTTTATTCATTAATGTTAATTATTTATTAAATAGTTCATTTTTTACCGTTTTTGATTCCGGGCAATCGATACAATCAAAAGAATATATTGGGTGGGATAGGCGTATTCGAATATGATGCG
>BMAV01001801.1:225015-250668 GCA_019973955.1 Trichonephila inaurata madagascariensis
TATATATATATATATATATATATATATATATATATACATATACAAATCTGAGATCTCCATCTGCCCACTAGGTCGTGATTTTACCAACATGTTGCCGTGAGATAGTATTTAAACTAGGGAGCTCTTAATCTTGACTCGAGTTACCCTTCCCTATTAATCTTATAATCTCACACTCCTTTTAAAATATGGGATTTTTGCCGAAATATTGTTTAAATATATAATGTACATAATTACGTTACCCCCCTCCCCCGTTAATAAAAACTAAAGGAATATTTTTGAATAACAATACTTATATATATGTAAATCCTTGTCTGCATAGGTACACTGATATAATTAATCATGAAGGGAATAACATACAGAATATTAGCGAGTGAGTGAATATTAACGTCGCCCTGTTCAGTCACACAAGGGCTTTTGACGACGCACCACTTAATTTTGAACCATGGTCAAGTGACGTGGACGGCACCTGAGAAGGCACCCCCTCTCCTAACTACCACACCTCACCACTGGAGGACGTTTGAGCTCTCGACAGATTTGGCGTGCGTCGCTGCCCAACACGGCGGGTCTTTAGTGGTACTGGGCTCGGACTCGTGACAAGGCCAGCCACGATCCGATACCTTGACCACTCGGCTACCGCGGCCTCACAGAATATTAGTAATTATGTTTTTAAAAAACATTTTTTTGTAAAACCTTGTGAAAAAAAAAGTATTTCAACTTATCTAAAAAAATGATCTACCTGTTTTCTGTAAAACAACATACTTACGGATAGCACAATGCTCAGTTCACTATGTTTTAAATAGATAAATTCAACTAAACGTCAAATATGAAAGAATTTAAAAAATAGAATAGAAAATTATACTTGTTTGTTTGAACACTTTTTGATATACCGAGTAGGACTGATTCACGTTAAATACACTCAAAAGTGAAATTGCAACACAAAGAAATAATTCATGTTGTGTCATGCAGTTTTCCGGAGCGATATATAGTTGTGAGATGGATATGCAAGTGATTAAATTTGTGTGCACTTATCTGATCACGTGATACTGATATTCGGACTATAAAGGGCAGCAACTTTCCCTTCTCATAAACAGCATCTGAGGTTTTGCGACTTTCGAAGAAGCGTAGAAAATGCCTCTGGGAAGTCGCCGAGCTGCATACCATCAGTTAACGACCGGGGAACTTTGCTGTATTATCGAATTCCGTTTCTCGCTGTGCGCACTGTAGCAACTCGCGTTGGGCACAACGTGAATACCATCCAACGTTGTATTACATGATGGATCCTGGAAGGTCTACGTGCACGCCGAAGAGGAAGTGGTGAGCACAAGTGCTTGTCAGAGCTCACAGAACGCCCAGTTAACTATTCGAGACCTTTTCTCCTCGGCACGCGACATCCGAAGCCGGTTGCCTTCAGGAGCTGGTGGATCTATGTCCACCCAAACCATACGCAACAGATTGCATGAAATACAGCTACGTGTACGGGTATCAACAACAGGAGTGCCGCTCAACACAGGGCTAGACGCCTGGCGTGCTGTTGTCGTCATCGTACGTGGACCATCGAATGGCATCGGGTATTGTTCACAGTAAATCTCGTTTTTATTTGTGGAAGAATGACGGTCTTAACGGGTATATGGCTGTGACCAGGAGAACGCAATAAACCAACCCATTTCGCAAAACGTCAAAGCGGTCATACACCAGGCATCATGGTTTGTGGTGGCATAATGTTTGATCACAGATCACCTCTGGTACACATTGACGGTCGCTTCACAGCCGACCGCAACGTCATACAAGTTGGGAAGCCTGTTGTGAGTGAATTTTAACGTCGCACTCTTCAGCTACACGAGGGTTTTTGGCGACGGACCTCGTAATTTTGAACCATGGTCAAGTGATGTGGACGACACCTGAGCTGACACCTCCCCCACTCCTAACTACCACACCACATCAACGGGAGGACGTCTGAGCTCTCGACAGATTTAACATGCATCGCTCCCCTACACGGCGGGTAGCTACCATTGTTGGCTATAACCACTGCCGCATGCTTAGGCATAGAATCAAAGAGGCTTTGGATGTATCCTTGGGGTACAACCGTTCATTCGGTTTCCACATACTTCTTTAGTTGATCTAGTGTAGCAGCGGGTGGTGTATTCCGGCCAGTCGTTGCTCAAGCATGTACTACACGTTTTCGATTGGCGATAGATCGGGAGAACAAGCAGGCCAAGGAAGCAATTCAAACTAAAGGGTAAAGAAGAACTCTTAAGCATTGCGTGTCACGTGTGGCCTCGAATTATCCTGTTGGAATATGGCTGATGGCAAGTGCAGAATGTATGTAAGGACCACAGGCTCCAACAACTCAGAGATGTAGCGATGAAAGTTCAGTGTACCGGCAATGCGAACTAGAGATGTGCGGCAGTGAAATCCAATACCACCCCAAACCATGATACCGTATGCAGGGACAATGTGGTGATGCATAACGCAACCGTTCAGCAGTCTCTCACCACGGTGTCTTCAAACTCGAATCCGACCATCGTGATGTTGCAGGCGGAAGAACGATTCATCAGTAAACACAATGCTGTTCCATTCAGTTCTCCATGTCCGCCGTTCATCGCACCACTGCGGCGCAAACGCCTGTGGTTTCCAGTCAAGGGTAAACAAAGTAATGGACGCCTTACGAATATTCCACTTTGCTGCAAACGGCGTCGAATAGTTCGAGCAGACACCGAATGATGCATAACAGACTGAATCTGTTGCGCTATGATTCGTGATCCGTCACTGTCATGCACAAATCTGCTTGTCATTATGGGCAGTGGTGCAGCGAGGTGAGTGCGATCGGCCTCGTTAATCCTTCGTTTTCTTCTGCATCCAGGGATGACAGATCCGTATCACAGTTACTTAGTTTTGTCCAACACGTTGACCGATTTCTCTGAAGGATAATCTCAATTCCTATAGGCTACTATTCTTACTCGGTCGTATTCAGAAACAGGGTCAAAAGACACTCGATGTTTTTCACGAGGCATAGGTAAACAGCTTACGCGAAAAATACGCATAAAATAATTGCCGTACTTCAAATCGCCAATCTGTTATCCCCATATCTAGCGCTTGCGGGTGGCGCTACTGTCGCCCGTGATGTGCATCTGCTATATAATGCTAATGATTTGCATATTTCATCGACACCAACGCATGATGTAAATTTCACATGGTTTGCATGCTTCCTTCAGGGTGTTGCATTTTGGTGGCTAGCAGTGTATATAAACTAGTCATTTTCTCTTCAAGCATCGTATTTCTTTAAATTTTCGAAAATATATATATATTGTTTTAGAGTAAGTCTGATTAGAATTCAATTTATTCATTTTAAAAAATTTCACTTCACACCCAGGGTTAAGAAAATTGATTTAAATAAACAGTTTCGTGTGTTCTTGATAGTTTTAAATACTCGCCCAATCATACTATTCAAAAAAATGCAAATGAAAATCGAAAATGCGCAGCAAGAAACATAATATATTTTTTTTATTTTGGATGGAAAATGGTATTTAAACATAAATGTTATGTTACGAATAGTTTAGTTTCTTTTAAAGAGTAGCCGGTAGCCAGAGAAGTTTTGAAGGGATCCAAAATAAATAAAAATTGCATCTCAGAGATCCATAATATGAATCAATTACAATTCATGATAAGATGTTATCAACAAAGGGATTTTTTCAATCCCTACTATTAGCTCACACTCTATTTATTTATTTATTTGTTTATTTTGGTGGAATTTTCAATCGTTAATAAAATACATTTTAAAGCTCTCAATTCAGCTGAAATTTTATATGCATGATTATTTTGGATGGCAATACGATAATATAATTATAATTAATAAAAATTAATTATATTTAAAGAATTACAAATGCAGCCACATTGGTATCATTTTTGGCAACTTAGCGACCCTTTTGGCGACTTGTGTCAAAACTTGAAAAGGTTTTTTTTCTCACGTTATAAAGCATTCAGTTGAACTGAAATTTTTGTACACGATTGTTTTGGATGACAATACGATACTTTAACGATAATTAATAAAAATTAATTACCACTTATAATGTTGTGATTCTGTCATATGTATATGCGTATTTATATTAATTGTAACTTTTTAATAAAAAGTAACCAAAATAAAATTTTTCTTTGTTGATCTAAGTAGGAATTGACTTAAAAAAAAATTTATTTTATATTACTTATTATTAATAAAAAACTAATGTCATAGAGAAGTACCAAAATTCTCGGTTAAAAGATATTCGTATTTTCTGAAATCTTTTTTTGTTAACAAGGGAAAAAAAAAGAGTTTACATAAAAATTTTGAAAGAAATTCAAATACAGTGCAAAACGTTTAACGTGAAAACGCTTAAGATGACATATCGCTTAACACGAAATAATACAACGGTCCCGGCAAACTACTGTGTATTTTCATGCATTTTTTCCTCTTAACACGAAAAGATTTCCCTTCTGAATATTGAAACTGAGCCGACACCTGATGAAATGTTTGAGAAAATGTCTGGTGATAATTTGTGTACAGCTCCATTACGGTAGACAAAGACATTTTGGAGTTTTGGATTCCGACGACGTAAATGAAATGAATAATGCAGTTCCTGTTCCCACGTCAACCGAAATGAGGAACATCATCAAAAGTATGCGTAGTTGTTTAGAAATGCATTCTTATGGTGAAATGAATAACAAAATGCGTGACATGAAACAACGTGTTGACTAATACTAAAAAAGACAATGCAAAGAAAATAATATCAAATTATTTTACAAAAACTCAATAAAGATTTTGTTTTTAAAAAAAACTTGAAAATTTTGTATTTGATCTCATAAAGTTCTTGTGAATGTTTTTGTTACATTGATTTTTATTAAATACATGCATATATATACACATCTATGTAAATAGTATAAACTCTAAAAAACTTAACTTTGATGAAAATGTGTGTGTGGGTTGGGGGGAGTGCAATATCCTTTAACACGAAAAATATTTCAGCCCCCTCAATTTCAGGTTAAATGATTTTTACTGTATATTATTTAAGCTTCAACTAACCAAAAAGAGGCTGGAAATCCTTGTTGTAAAGCAGAAATCGGCTGACCGTTGCTCTCTGCATATCGTCGGCCTAATTATCAGACTACGTAACTCCACCGGTGTACCTGATTTGATATAGGAGTGCAGCGCGCCAAGCAGCGGTTGTTGTCGGGTTACATGAAATCCAAGATGACGGCCTAGCATTTCCCTTTTGTTTTGTCTACGCCATGCCTTAGTGTGCGCTCCGCGTTTAAGTTATTCCTTCGATTAGTGTATTCACTATTTTTTTTTATTTCATAATAAAACTAGATTTCGAAGGGAGAGGTGGTGGCAAGATTTTAACATAAAATAAATACAACAGAAAGTAATATTAATGTATTACACTTCCAGATATAAATTATTTACACTATTTTAAGCTTTCATTACACAAAATTTGTAACAATATCGCACGATAAAAATATCAAAGTAATCCATATTGTAATGTTATCGCCTATCTTGGCGAACATAAACAACAACTTGACGCCTAGCCCTATTGTATCAAATTAGCATCCCAGATGGAGTTACGCAGTCTGATAATTAGACCGATGATATACTTTTCTGCCCCTTCAGGCATATGACACAGACTTAATTGATTTTTAAAAGTCGACTAATAATGGAATACGATAATATATGAAATCGAATTTAATAAAAAAACAAACAAAGGTTCTATTGTATAAATGTCTTTTAAGATCAGTATTAAAATGTATGCATGTGAAACTTGGTCCATTTCTTGAACAGATGAGATCATGATGGCTATCTACGCGAAAGGAAGATTTTAAGATTTATTTTTGGATGAATTCAAGAAAATGGAACGTGGCGATGAAGATCAAATTTCGAACTCTGTCAATCATAAAAAGAATCTGACATTGTTAGCTTCAAAATATAACGAATTAAATGGGAAGGTTACGTTGTCAGAATGGACGAAAACTGCACCACTAAAAAAAGTCTTCAATGACCAACCAATTGACACACGAAGAAAGGGCAGGCCAAATCTTAGATAGATTGATGGCGCTAAAGCCCACCCTGGGCTGTCGGGCCGCTGAGGAAGGAAGGATAAATCTTGACTAAATATTATTGTTTTCTATTCCCTTTTTCCTTTATCGTTATAAAGACCAAACTGTCAAACTACATTACAATATTTTTGAAGACGAGATTGATTTAAGAAAAAAAATTAATTTAGATTATTAGGTAAAATTAATTTGATTTTTAAGACCTCTTTTTTTAGTGGGAATATGTTTACTATAACCTCTTGTGAGCTATTGAAAGGCATTTATAAAGCCTTTTTGTTTCCCCATATGAAATTTTTAAAATATAGTTTGTTAATATTACAACCTTCAAAAGGAATAATGAATTAGAAATGTTTTAGAATCTTAGATGATGATGATGATGAAGTTACGAATTTCTAATTATTTCCCATGAAATTAATGAAAACAGAGATCAGTCCATAGTTGGTTCAACAAATATAGGAAATATGTTTGGAAATACTACAATATGTAAAATGAATTATAAACTAGACACAGATGAAGATGAGTGATAAACCGATTAGATTGATGAATTTGGTAGTAAGTATTTTTACCACGGTCTGATAAAAAGGGTTAATAAAATCATAATTCGAATACTTTCTATGCTCAAACAATCATTAATTAAATATTTTTTATTCATCTACTGAAGTTCAAATACATTTTTTAAACTTGTAGTGGATGACACTTGATGTTGATACAGTTTTTTTTAAATATTAATTCAATAATTAAATTTAATTATAGTTTAAGAGATATATTTCAGTCGATATTATTTCTCTAGATAGCAGCGCCATTGGATAACACAGCTGTTGTTAAACTTGTGATGAAGATTTAACTTAACCTGAATAATCATATCGTCGGTCTAATTATCAGACTGTGTAACTCCATCTGGAATGCTAATTTGATACAGTAGGGCTAGGCGCCAAGTTGTTGTTTATGTTCGTCAAAATAGGCGATAATATTACAATCGTAAATTGCAAATTAAACAAAAAGAAAGAAAAAAGCTTTTTGCAAATCTTATCTGAACAAACAAACAAAAAAAAATTATTAAATTTTAAGTCTGTAAATTTAATAGCTGATAAAAAGGATTTTTTTAATTTATAACTCCCCGTAAATCTCTTGTGAGTTCATTTTTAAAAACACCTTCCTAAACTGATCTCTGCTTAGCAAAAGTAACACATTGTTACAAATTTTGTGTAATGAACGCTTAAAATAGTATAAATAATTTATATCTGGAAGTGTAATACATTAATATTACTTTCTTTTGTATTTATTTTATGTTAAAATCTTGCCACCACCTCTCCCTTCGAAATCTAGTTTTATTATGAAATTAAAAAAATAGTGATTATACTGATCGAAGGAATAAATTAAAAGTGGAGCGCTCATCAAGGCATGGCGTAGACAAAACAAAAGGGAATGCTTTGCTTCACCGCTGCTTGGCGAGATTAAGGAATCGCGCCAAAAAGCGCTTGGCGCGTTGCACTTCTATATCAAATCAATTTCACCGGTGGAGTTACGCAGTCTGATAATTAGGCCGACGATACGCATATTTTTATTAATTGTAATCAGTGGCGCACACAGTAATTTTTCAAGGATGGGGGGGTGCCAGGGTCGGAAGTACACCATTCTTGTATCATGCTCCAGTACGCCGCCCAATGTATTCTTTAGATTTTGTCAATTTTCGGGAACAAAAAACAGTAAAAATCGAATAAATAATTAGCTTTAATTAATAAAATTAATTATTAATAACAAATACTTCATTAAATTTTACGTACAGTATACAAAGGATTATAATCAATGGAAAAAAATTCAAGAGCTTTGGGGGGGGCGGACTCGAAGACCTCCCCCTTGTGTGCTCCACTGTGATTGTAATTATTTAATAAAAAAGGAACTAAAATTAAATTCTCTTCTTAGTTAACCTAAGTAGGAATTGACTTAAATTTTACTTCTTATCAATTTGTTCAAAACAAAATTAATCTACAGTTTTGATCTCTAGAGCAGTCAACGAGTAATCAAAATTTGCTGCCTCAATTGAAATAAACAGTTTTTTTTCTTTTTCTGTTTTCCACTAAGTTTTTTGTGCCGTGAGAAAATAATTACATTTTCTGTGTACTTTCATACGTAAGACATCTATTTTCATCTTCATAAATTTACCACACTTTTTTTCCTCAAAATAAGAGAGCAAGATTCAGCCTGTACATGAACAAAAAATATCACAAAATCAGGAAGGAAATGTAAATAAATCCGCTCCACTTCGACGACAGACAAACATGCAAAATGGATTAATATATTGTTTATCTTTCGTATTTTCGAGTTAGAATGAAAAAAAAAAAAAAAAAAAAAAGATACATGTACAGGAAGAAAAAGGAAGGTCACAGACATAATAAATATAGTTGATGACAGAAGAGAGTAATTAATATCCGCCTGGAATTAAAGGTTAGCCGAAAACGGAAAATTAGAATTTTCTTGAATACATGGTGATTATTTAGTTATTAAAAATTAAAGCTGATAGTAAAATTGTAAAAATTAATGAGGCTAATAAAAGCATTTCGAAAATGAAATTAATTTTCTGGCAATTTCGAAAACAATAATGGACGTTTTCTATGAGGTAAGCTGGTTCTGATATTATCAATTAAACTATTTGTAAATTAATTTTTTTTTGGAAATACCTATAAAATTTACATGCTTCCCCAATATCCTAAAAATATTGGTTACTAAACGAGGTAAGGTTAAATTGTATCAAACGATTTGTTTATTACCTACTTTAGAAAAAAAAAATATTAAAAGAACATTTATCCATAAATTACAATTTTGTGGTTATCAAATCATATATTACACCACTTGAGACTTGGGGGAAAAAATATTGTAATTAATTATTGTGACGATGTAATTAATTTAATCACTAACATTTAACACCATTTCAGAAATATTAATTGTGCAACATCAATTCCAATTTATAATACATTCGCATTTAATAATATAGATAATGGTCAATATTTTTTAAATTTTAATAAATGTAAGAGAGAGAGAGATTTGTATCTATTTTCAAAAATTCTTATGTAATAAATCACTCCATTTTTTGTAAAATAGCCAGGGACGTCTAAAGGCATGGGCCCGGGCCACGGCCGCAATGGGGCCTGGTCTCGTTCTCGACTCAGCCTTAGTAAGATGATAATCCGAATAATTTCAATGGTCAAATGTAATTTCCGGTTTTATTCTCCGATAAACTGGAAATTTCGGACTATATGTCAACTGGCTACAAGTGATCACCGTCGTCCACGTTTTGACTTAGGCCTACCACCATATACCATCATTACTCATTCAGTCAAACGGCAGCAGTCGGTCGAGCCAGTTTGTGCGATTGTAAGTCATGCCCATTTATTTGTTTCGGGTTATTGTTTGTACTATTTGACAACATATGCTATGTGTACTGTCTACTTTTAAGGGTCATAGGTGGGGTCTACATTTGTGTAGGGGCCTCAAAAGAAGTTCTAAGACATCCCTGAAAATAGCCCCAATTCTACTGTTAAAAATTTAATTATCCAAGGTTGCCCCAATGTATGGAACTTGCACCAACGCTGTGGAACATTTATTTTAAATTAATATATATTAAATTCAAATGCAAGCTTTTGTGGATGATCTCTGTAATAACATGTAATAACAATAGGTTAAAAAAGAGAGGGAATCATTCTCGAAATACACCACGTACATTTAAAATGCAACATCAAGGAGTGGATAGGAAGGTGAAGGAACTCGGTAAATATAATGACAGTAACGAACAATGTGACAGTATTTCGAATTGATAATCGTAACACAGAGCGAGAACGTCATTTCTGTAAATGGGATGGCAATACAAGAAACAACACGTCCAGCAACAGTCCATGAGAGTATGAATGGCGTCCTGAAAGATAGCATTGTCTCCATTCCTTATCGCCCATTTTTGAACAATTTGCCTTCTGAACGCCGCCACTGAAGGTTATGTAAGTGGCGTCCAGTCACATTCCAGACATGTTCGATTGGTAAAAGATTAAGAGAGATTGGTGGCCAGGGAAGAATCTGTACATCTTGCAGGGCACATTAGCTTAAGCGCATAAAATCGATTTTAACATGCACTTTTAGATAACCAACGTATTTTTGTGTGAAGTAGTAAACCATTATAGTCTTCGTCATTTTCCAAAGTTGAGCAAACAATTTCTCGTTGAAGACATTCCTTTTGATTTTATTAACTGCTCTAATGACATAATCTAGTGGATCCATGCAAACGTTCACTAAGACTAAATGATGTCAATGAATGGCACAATGTACTGAGAGAAATTACATTCGGTACAGTTTGCTTAAACAATGTCAGAAAGCCTCGGGATTTTCGTACTATTGCCGGAACACCGCCAGTAGCAACAGAAATGATATTAGTCAAGGGCATAGCTTTTACATTCAAAAATCGTTTTAATTTAGGAAATAACGTTTCATCTTTCGTATCGATTTTCAAACTTTTAGCAAATAACAATACTTTTCAAAATTTTTCGCTTCTTTTACAAATCTTACATAAGCTAAAAGTAAGGCTTCGATTCCTGGTAAAAATGGATTCGTCAAGCTGTATAGAAAATTCAGATGTTTTTAAGTACTCACACGAAGAATTTTGAGCACTGAGCCAATTCGTTAATCCTTTTTTGTACTGTATGTACTCAGTCAAATTCTTTTTATAATGTTGAAAGCTGGTTTGTGCAACATGGTGCGTATTACTTCACTTACAGCTGGTAAAATAAGTTCTTCGCCAATAGTTACGGCTTTTCGAACTTTAAAATCAATGAAGTGTTATAAGAAGCACGCAGTCCATCGTCATCTCACTTAAATTGTGTCCCTATGAGTTCTTGCAGTAAAGGTATTTTCAAATATTTTTCTTTGATTGTTTGAAAAAAACGTTAAATCCTTATCTCTTTTTGTCACTACGGATTTTTATTAAGGTATCCGACTACGTTCGGAACAGTGATTTTAAAAAAACGCATAAATGGATAATTTTCATGATATTTAGTGTCATTTAGATTAGAATACATGTATAAAATTGTTTTGACACATTTTAAAAAAAAAAAAAAAAATATTTAAATACAATATTTTGGCAAAAGATTAACTTAGAATAACCTTTTTTTAAAATGTTCTTTTATAAAAAAATGCTTCTAAAATAATAATATTTTATATATATATATATACTTATATAAAGTAAAGACTTCTCCAGAGTCTGAACTATGATTTTGAACAATTCACATTATTTTCAGAGTTACAACCAATTGAAAGAATTATCGGTGTGTTTTTCTTAAAATTTCACCCCTATGTTGTCGTATAACATGGATAAACCCACTTGTAAGTTATATATTTCAAAAATTCTAGTTGAGCCTTTGCACAGAGGTCTGAGCTATATACAGGTAAAATATTATTATAAAAGAAGCATTTTTCACAAAAGGAAAATACACCGCTGGCCACCGTAAATGCAACATCCTGAAGGAAGCATGCAAATAACATGAAATTTACAACATGCATTAGCGAAGATGAAAAATGCAAATGATTAGAATTTCAGCGCAGACAGACATCACGCACGCCTGTGGTGCCGCCTCAAAGCGCTTTTTCAGGCTTGGAGATTTCGACGATTTCAAGTTCGGCAATTGTGCTTTTCTTGTGGTTTTTTCAAAAAACGAAAAGCTTTTGATTAAGTATCCGAGTTCGACAGAGGAAGGATAGTGGCCTACCGAGATTGTGGAGTATCTTTCAGGGAAATCGGTAGTCATGTTGGACGAAACCAAACAACTGTAATACGGATATGTGACCGTTGGATGCAGGAGGGTACAACGGACCGACGTGGTCGATCACATCCATCTCAGTGCACCACTTCACGTGAGGACAGTAAAATTATGCGCATGGCAGTGACGAATCACTCAGTCACATCACGAACCATAGCACAGCACATTGAGTCTCTAACGCATCATTCAGTGTCCTGGCGTACCATTCGACGCCGTTTACAGCAGAGTGGTCTGTCCGCAAGACGTCCATTGCTTGGTCTACCCTTGACGCAGAACCACAGACGTCTCCGCCGCCAATGGTGCGATGAAAGAAGGATGTGGGCGGCAGAATGGAATGAAGTTGTCTTTATTGACGAGTCACGCATCTGTTTGCAACACCACGATGGTCGGATTCGAGTCTAGAGGCACCGTGGAGAGATGATGCTGAACAGCTGCATTATGCACCGCTACACTGGTCCTGCACCGGGTATTATGGTATGGGGCGCTATTGGATATCCCTCTCGCACTCCTCTAGTACGCATTGCCGGTACTTTAAACAGCCAGCGCGACATCTCCGAGGTGTTGGAACCAGTTGTCCTTCCTTATCTTCAGGATTTGGCCACAGCCATATTTCAACAGGATAATGCGCGACCACACGTGACACGCATTGTCCAAAGGTTCTTCGTCAATCACCAGATTGAATTGCTTCCCTGGCCGGCTCGCTCTCCGGATCTTTCACCGATAGAATACATGTGGTCCATGGTTGCTCAACGATTGACCCAGATTACACCACCAACTGCCACACCGGATCAACTTTGGCAACGTGTGGAAGCTGCTTGGTCTGCTGTACCCCAAAAAGACATCCAAAGTCTTTTTGAATCAATGTCGAGGCGTGTGGCTGCGGTGATCTCCAACAATGGCGGCTACTCTGGCTACTGATTCTGGCAGGAACCACACTTCACAGAAGTCTATAAATTTAATCATTTGATACTTGGTCAACATGTTATCTACAAAATAAATTTTGTTGTGGTGTCTTGTCTTTCTTGGTGTTGCATTTACGGTGGCCAGCAGTGTATTTTGAAAATTGGTCACTCTAAGTTCATTTTTTGTCAAAATATTGTACTTAAATAATTTTTTATTGTAATACTATTCTTAAAACAATTTTATATACATTTTCTAATCTAAGTGATACTAAATATCATAAATATTATCCATTTATACGCTTTTGCAAAATCACGGTTCCGAACGTAGTCGGATACCTTATATGTTGCTTAAACTTCGGAGGTTTCAATGAATCATTTGACATAGTTTTATTACATAGAAGACACATAGGTAAAGTTCAATTATTATTTTGTTATTAGCATGTTGATGGAAATTGAAAGCTTAAATTTATTGAAGTGAATTGAACAGTAACCAAGTTTTAGTAATAACATCAAAACAAGTTTATACGCATCTCTGTTATTACAAGTGACACATCAGTGGAAATAAGTTTTGTCAACGTTCATTTACAAAAGGTATTACATAACGCTGTATTTTAAGCACCCATCTATATTTATATTTTACTCAGGAGGTAAAAATCACTATTTTATTTCTTTAAATTTACATAATAATAAAAATGGACCACAAGTTTATTATGTAACGTAAAATCTGTCGTATAACGCGCACCTATACTTTAAAGCTGTATTTTTTAATTTTTAGATATATTCTCCGTATAACGCACACCCTCTTTTTTACGAAGAAACCTGAAATGTACATATGCAATGATCTTATGTTTTGAAGTCATTTATTCGAGGTACTATCCCAAGCTTTTGAAAAAATAGTATACTTCTAGAACTGCAACCTCTTAAAAGATCATAAGAAATGTCGTTTCTTTCAAATAAACAGTACTTTGATCTATGTAGACGTCCAACTGGGTTGGATCTTAGTTAAGCGCACTGCTTGGCGATAAAGTTTACAATATGGCAACCTTTCCACATTGCCCAGTCCGGTGGCTAAATTTATGGAAACCCGAAAACCGGTCAAGCAAAGAACGGGGGACATTCGGCGAAAAAAAAAATGGCGCTAAAAAACAGCAGTGTGCCAGACTAGGATTTTACCTCTAATTGTTTTTATGCTCACACATCTCTGGTTTTTTTATTTTTAAAACTCTCCTTTTTATATCAGGCGTACAACGCACAACCACGTATATTTCGATCTTATTTTTCGTGTTAAAATTGTGCGTTATACGCCGGATTTTACGACATATTAAACCTTATGCGGACTCCTAAATAAATTTTAATTTTCCATATACACCTTGAATGACATAGGAGACCCCTGGAGAGAGGTGGAGACTACTGGATTAGAGTAACCCTACACGAATACAGGAAAATTAGCAGCTAATGAGGTTAATTAGCTCAAATTCCTAGGAATAGGTAGACGTATAGAACTTATTGTGAGCTGATGATTAAATTCATTTAATGCAAGGTAACAGACAGCTCAACTTGAGACTGAAACAAGTAATATAAAAAAAAAAAAATTGTCACAATTCCTACTTAGATCAACAAAGAAATTTTTTGTTTTAGCTACTTTTTGTTGAATAATTACAATTAATATAAATATGTATATACATATGACAGAATCATAACATTATAAGTGTTAATTAATTTTTATTAATTATCATTAAAGTATCGTATTGTCATCCAAAATAATCGTCTATATAAAATTTCAGTTTAACTGAATAAAACCTTTTCAAGTTTTGACACAAGTCGCCAAAAATGATGCCAACGTGGTTGTATTTGTAATTCTTTAAATAATTAGTTTTAATCAATTAATTTTAATTAATTATTGTATTGTTATCCAAAATAATCCTGTATATAAAATTTCAGCTCAATTGAGCACTTTAAAATGCATTTTACTAACGATTGAAAATTCCACCAAGATAAATAAATATATAGAGATTGTGAGCTATATAATAGTAGGAATTGAAAAATTACAGTGTATTTGAACACATACTAGCCAAACTCAAAATCAATCTAGTGCTCACTTGGGCAATACACTCAAAAAGTTTGTTAATTGTTGCATTTCAAAGCAACACAGTGGCTGCAGTACAGTAATGTGCAAATTAATTGGGTGAAACACAAAACTTTTCATAAATGTTGTTTAATTAGTATAGGTTAAGCATGCACGGTATAGTAATGTTATACAAATATGTCTCCTCTAGCTTGAATGAGATCCTGTACACGGTTTGGCATGGATTCCACTAAATTATAACGTAAAATTTTGATCTTATCATCACGAAACGAAGTTGTTAATCATTGCTTTCTTTGTTGAGCAGTCCATTTTACTCTCACGCCTCTTTACAGTTCTCCACAAATTTTCGATGAGATTTACATCAGGAGAATTACCAGGCCAATCGAAAACCGTTGTTTTCAGTTTTTAAAAAAATTCGTTGTTAGCTTAGAAGTATGACATGGAAAAAGATCTTGTTGAAAGATACCAACACCACCAGCGAACGCTTGCATCATAGGCACAATTTTTTCTTCCAGAAATAAAATAACCCTAAAACATCTGTTTCTAAGGGTGTTTAACTGTTTGAATAAGATGTTGCTCCCTGGCGGATTCTCCACTACTTTGCCTGACAAATCTTGGTCAAAACCCCTTGCACAAGAAAATATGTTTCGTCGCTGAATACAACCTTCTTCCAATCTTATGCAATCCAGAATTGATATTTTCTTCATTGCAGGTGTTAATAACTGTTTTTTGATTGGTTTTCTAGCAAATCTCCCACCTTCAGTAAGCCTTCGTCAAAATGTCGATGAATCCACGCTCACACCAGTAGCTAATTATTCTCTGTGAAAATTTCTACTTGTTTTTTAAGGATGTATTGTACTATTTCATACAAGAAATTTGTCTGCTCGAGGTGTGGTCTTGCATTTGTGTCCACATTTACTCTAGTATTTTGGACACTGCCCTAAAATTCTTTAGCTGATCAATAATCCTAGAAACACTAGAATTTTCCAACTCCAACTGCTGCAGCAATATCCCTCACAGTCAGTGGCGCACACAAGGGGGGGGGGGGCCGGACCCCCCCCAAAAGCCCTTGATTTTTTTCCCAATTGATTATAATTCTAAGTATATATTACATAAAATTTATTTGTTATTAATGATTAATTTTATTAATTACTGCTAATTATTTATTCAATAATTAGTTTTTTACTGTGTTTTGTTCCCCCAAATCGACAAAATCAAAAGGAGCACAATACAAGAATGGTGAACTTTCGACACCGCCCCCCTTGAAAAATTCCTGTGTGTGCTATTACTCAGTTATAGAAATATGCTGACTAAGGGTAACAATTTTTGTCCTTTTCCTGTGAGTGATGTCCATTTTTTAAATACACACAACAGGAGACAATCCACACAAGTGACCACTCCTTTCAGCAATTGAAGGAAAAAATATCCGACATGTCATGATCACTTGGTCAAACCGGTTTAGACTAGTCAAGGGCAGTCACGCGTTGTAAGAAAATGTGGTTGAAACCAGTTTGAGGCAGAAAATCCCCAAGAAATGAACAATTCATAAAAAAAATATTTGTCCCAATTAATTTGCACAGTCGAGTGATCAAGGTCATAAACTTGAGGCAGGCATTGCTTCTATCAGAATCATGGGTTTGAGTCCTCATGCCACTCAAGTCCTGCTACATAAAGGAACTAATGCATCTTAAATCTTCTGAGGTTCCAAGTCCACATATTAATGTGATCTGGAAATTTAGAGAATGAACTGTCATTCAGGTGTTGTCCTCCAATATATATAATACACAAAATCATGAAGTTCGCAGCCAGTAATCCACATGCTGTGGCCAATTGAAGCAACACAAGGGCTCTCAGAAATGGACTTGGTAATTTTGGACCTTGGTCAAGTGATGCGGGCAATACTTGAACTGGAACTCCTTTTCCAAAACATATTGAAAAGAGGCTGAACCCCATATTGACTTTCCAGGACTTAAAAAGTGAAAAAGAATTCTCCAAGGTCTTTTTACTGTTTATGCAAAACAGTCCGAGCTATTCAAAAATACTATATACGTGTATTTAACACCTCTTATAACAGCCCCTCACCTAAAACTACTTTAAAATATTACTTTTCCTTTTTATATCTTTAGCAGGTATCCAAATTGAACTACTCTTTGTATTTTTGTCACCTTTGCAAAGCATTAAAATTCTCACTTTTTTAAAAATGTATTTTTCTTCTGTATTACAATTTACTGTTTTTGTATATTTGATATTTTATATATCTACATATAACAATGATTTTTCCAGTTTGCTTGCTCTCCCGATTATTTTGAACATAGTGTATTTTATGAAAAAGTTTAATCCCTAAATTAAAAAATTTAATCAAAATACTAGAAACTAAAAAAATTTGTTTCTTAAAAAGAAATATTTGGTTTGCAAAAACAAATTAGTCCATACTTGTTTCAATTCAAAAAATACTTTTATACATTTGTTATACATTCAAATAATTTTTTTCCTTCCAAAGATACAATATTTGAACAAATTCATAAATATTTTGCAAAGAAAATATTTTTTTCAAAAAAAATATTCAGATAACAGCAAACTCATTTTACATTCAATAATTTAAAAAGTTACATCAGTTCAAAATATGAGCATTATTCTTTTATGAAATTACAGTTATCAGTGTAACCAAAACAAAAAGTTTTAACTTCCAAACCACTTAAATTTTCCCAATGGTCATGCAATTATAACCTTAAAAAAAGATCAAATAAATTATTGCCATAGTAGGAATAACTTACAAATATTTTATTGCTTTTTAACCAACTCTATAATACTATTAATATCATAGTCGAATATTCCTAAAAATGTTTTCTTCAGAATTTTCCATTTAGTCAGGAATTTTTTTCTCCCTTCACAGTAATTGATAACATCATCATTCAATAACCTAAGTTTATTTTAAAATAAAATTTTCTGTGCAACACTAGAAAAAGTCTACAATTTCCACAACATTCTAATAGCCTGACCGAGTCCAACATCTGTGTAATTGAAATAAAATAATCCACCTAAAGTTAAGACTGATAAAGCATACACAGTAGCCACAGCTGCTCTAGATAACACAGCACCCACAACATTGGGTCGAACATAATCCACAACAATAGCTTCAATTCCCCTATAAGAGATGAATAAAAAAAAGTCAAATGAATTCAATAAATAAAATTAGACACTTAACAATCATTTTTTAAGGTTAATTGCTCAAAATAAAATATAAAAATAAGTCAAAATTCCACATAAAAATATTTCATTTGCCCCTTCTCACTAAAAAATTAATCAAAAGATGACAATATTACATCAGTTCCACAAAACAAAATACATTTGATTTTGTACCTGCAAAAAACTTCCCTCCAAACTTTAAAAACAAAAAGTAACGCAAGTGAGTGAATATTAACGTCGCACTGTTCAGCTACTCGAGAGCTTTTGGCAATGGACGACACCCGAGCTGGCACCACCTCTCCTAACTACCACACCATACCTCGAGACACTGAGTTCTCGACAGATTTAACGTGCATTGCCCCTCCCCTTCACGCCGGGTTTTCAGTGATACTAGGTTCGAACTCATGACAAGCCGGTCCGTTCCCTTGATCACTAGGCTACCGAGGCCACCAAAAAGTAATGTAAAATCTGGCGCATAATGCACACTTTTAACACAAAATTAAGATAGAAATTTATGGGTACACATTAAGAGCTGGGTATGAAAATTAGAGTTTTAAAAATAAAAAAGATGAGCATAGAAAAAAATTAGACTTCTACATATATCCAATTAGTTTATTTAAAAGAAATGGCATTCCTAGCGAACTTAAAGGGTTGTAGTTCTAGAAGTATACTATTTTTTTTCTAAAGCTTAAAAACATAAGAGCATTGTGCACATGCATTTCAGGTTTCTTTGTAAAAAAGGAGGTGTGCCTTATTTGGCAGTGCCTGCTATATGCCAGATTTTACGGTATTTTTCTTTTAAATATTGCTTATATTAATTAAAATTACATAAGACAAAAGAGTACATATCTAACTCAATTTAGAATATTAAAAAAAAAATTGGCAATTATGTTCTTCAATAGTTTTTATTTCTTGCCTTTTTCCTTTTTTTAAAGGCTTACTTAAAAGAAATTTAAAGATATGACATAAAATAAAATGCAATTATGCAACTTACCAGTGAACATGAACAGTCATAGAAAGAGCCAAAACATAATCTAGTACTGGATTAGGAAATGCTACGGCTGCAGGTAAAATTCCAATTAGAGCAGCAGATAAAAAGCGCTCAGCTGTCCATATACGAGAGTGACTGTGATCTAGAATGAAAAGAAATTACCTGTCATATAAATGCAAACATTATAAATTTCTGAAAGTTTCTTTTATTAAAAAAGACAAGATGAATAAAATATTGAAGTAAAATTACTTAATAAAGCCAAATATAATTAAAGTTGATAATTCATAAAAATTACTTTATGATGAACATATGATCAGAATTATTTAAATTTCATAATTCTAAGTATTTTAAAATTAATATATGAGGCAGTATGTAACTTTTGCCTATGTAGATCATAGCCAATTGAAGTGAAGCTAAATTTGCAATAACATTTTTTCACAATTATTTTCAGCAACTACTTCAGTTCATTCTCACCTGAAAAAAGGACAGTAACCAACTGGTGTAGGGAGTTTATTCAAGGTAAGAAACCAAAAACAGAGTGACATTAAATCACCTGTTAGAAGTCCTCAACACTAGATTTTATCATGTCCTTCACAACACTGTTGGTTGTCTCCAATTTTTTTCCAAGTATACAACTACATTCTCTCTACAACATATAGTCCATTTTACCCTGTGCCCAGAAACCATTCCAATTAAGGATCAGACAACAAATAGTTTGGGAAGCCTTCTTCTCAGGTAACACAACTTTCTGCACTTGAACAAGAACATCTTAAGGCATGAGCCAACTGGGCCCTGCTCTCAGTGTGGGCCTCGTTTCGTTCTCAACTTAGTCTTAATAAGATCATGATCCAGATAATTTTAATGGTCAAATATTATTCCTGTACATATTTTCCGAAAAATGGGGAATTTAAAACTATTTCAAATAGCAAAAGTAGCAAGACTATATTATTATGTGATGACTGTTGCCCATGCCTAAGCTTAGGCCTAATACCATAAACAATCATTCAACTCATTTAGTCCAAATGCAGGCATTTGTTGTGCCAGTTTGTGAGATTGTAAGCCATGCACATTTCTGTTTCAAATTACCGTTTGTATGAGTAATTGACAATGCATGTTGCGTATACTGTCTACTTTTAAAGGTCACACTAAGACTTTTGCATAGGGGCCCAGGGCTTCAAAAAGTTTTAAGACCTCCCTGCACATGATATTGTTATAGATGAGGGGAAGAATTTTGCAAGAGTGATTTGCTCCCTACACTTTAAAAATTTGGGAAACTAAACTTATCACCTAGTCAAGCAAAGCAGGTTTTAATATTTATGCTTGGAAATAATGAGAAGTTGTTGAAAAATTATTAACTATGTTGTTAGGGATAGCTTATAAAGTGTTGCTTGAAAGAAGATACCTGCACCATTGATATATGGTGCTAACCTCTATTGTCTAAACTTCCCCAACAGATATCCTCAGCAGTTTGTACCTAGGGCCCAGAAGCCAAACATTTTTGAAATCTAGATAGGTCTATCAAAAGGTGGATTCTGCCAGCAATTCAGCTTGTGCTTAAGATGATGCTTGTTTGCATGAAAGTATGTTGTAAGGGTTAAGGAGTAGTAACAATTGTATATGTATAATATAACAAATTAACTTCTGTTCTATTGACTTTTAATGCAAAAAATAACATACGATACTTCAATTTATACATGAGTAGTGTTTTTTAACTATATACCTTAAATAGAGAAATAATGAAATTTCTTAATATTAAAACAAATTAAATGTTTCAAAATGTTTTGGCCAGCCCATTTACAAGCTTTAGAATATTAATATAACATTCCTTTAATATAATATTTTCACTATAATTTCTTTTTATATTACCACAGCAAAAAGTGGAAACATCATAAGTAACTTATTTTTCAAAATAAAACTTTTAATTCATTTCTTAAAAAATAATTCTTTAAAATTATCATCAATTAACTTTTTTTCTCTAACAGAGATATCAATTGCATAATTCAGATAATCATTTTGCCAACATAATTTAACAAAATCAACTTATTCATATCTAATTATTGATATTATAAAAGTCATGTCAAATTATAAAAATACTAAAATAAGAAATTTGAGATAGTGAAAAACAGTGGTGCTTCAGTACATATCTGCTTCAGAGCAAGTCCAACTTGGTATATCATACATATGTCTTGTTTGGAGGTGACAATTTTGGTTGGAATACAAGTCCTCTTCCAATCCTTCCATTGCACATTCCTCATTGGCAAAATTTAAAAAGGAAGTTACCCAAAGAATATTAAACTTCGTTGGGAAAATATACAACTTGAAGATGCAATGAAAGGAATCTTGAAACATTGTTTATAATGAAGAATACAGTCTCCTTGGACATGTCCATGGGTGTAAACATGATTGATTATGAGGTGGAGGAATAAATAGAAAAGCAAAAGAAAAAATAACTGATGAGCTGCAGGAACATAAGTAAAAGCAGCCCAAAGAAAATATACATTCTCTCCACACTCAAAAATGGTACAGAATACTTTTTTCATCAAGAAAACATTCACTAAAAGGATAGATGGTAAAAATGTTTGAGAACCAAATCCCCCCCCCCCAAAAAAAACCCCCCATATAATGTTGTCTACAATGAATAGAAAATGTTTCTTTTTCAAATTGTGTTGAAGGGTTTGAATTTTACTAATGTCACACTCTAAAACAAAGCAAAGTCTACCAGTTCAACAAACCTTGTAAATTTGAATTTTGATCACGTGATGTGGACGTCACCTAAAATGACATCCTATCCACCCAACTTCTACACCATGCCAACATGAGGACATGACCCTCGACAGATTTAATGTGCATCAGCTCTTCAATGAAAGTGGGTCTCAAACTCGGGATTTGATAATGTTTGCAATACGTTTGGGACCTTAGCCACTTGGCTATCATGGAAACAAGTTCTGAGGAGGAAGCAGAATCAAAGTTCTTTGGATAGATTCTTAGTAAAGATCATACCTGATGATCATCAATCATGTCTAAGCAGGAGAAAAATAGAAAATTCTATGCTAAGTTTTCATTTATATTATTTAATTCTTATTGTATTTATACATCAGTATAATAAAGCATTTAATACAAAATATTTATATATCTCATCAATACAAAATAACACATCAGGAATAAGTTTTTTTCCCTCTATGGAGTTGGATTAAACATCCATATATTTTTTTTTATGAGAAAAGTTTATAATAAATCTTAAGTAATTATTAAGTATCTGGAACCAATTAATGATGTATACTAAGGGGAGCAATTGTATTTATATTAGCTCCATATAAAATACCTTATTTTAATTCTGAATATTTATAGTTTTTATGATGATAATCTTGATAATGATATTATCGAATAGATCAATATTTTAATAAACAAATGCAGTGGAAGAGAATTTCAACATACCATGGGCTGCTGCAGCAGCACAAAGGCGATGTGAAGTACTGAAAAGTGCTGTTGGTTTTTGTTTTATAAGAGAAATTTCTTTTTGGGCAACAAGGGTACCATTACCCAAACTTTGAGGTTTACTTTGTAATGTTTTCCATAAAATTCCTGAAACATAAAATATCATATAAAAAATACAAATAACTGCTATAGATTAATAAATTTAAATAAAGTTATATGCTTCATAATTTACACAGAAAATGTCACAAAATATTTGTAAAGGATGCAACAACAAAATTCTTTCAAATAGAATAAGTAAAAGTTGCATTTTCCTTCAATAAAATAGCCTAAAGATTTTGGTTAAAGTGAAGATCAGTGTTCCTTAGATTTGAAAGAGTTTTTCAGATTTTATGATGCTCATTCCATGAAATTTTATTTTGTTCACCAACATTTTTACTAAGATTTTGGCATTGTGTACTTCACTTCAAATTTGTTAATTTTTTTTAGAGTGCCCTTAGTTATTTAACCCCAAAAGTGTAATTTATAATTCCAATAAATTTTTTAAAAAATTGTTGACACAGTCATTTTGTTCTGAATTTGCTATTAGACTATTTCCGGACAAATATCGAAGGCGGTCACCAAAAATAAAAATCGCCAGAGGGAAACTTAATCAACAATTTAACGGTTCAAGTGTAAGATAGGGGGGCCACTTGGCGCAGTCCTTTTTTTCTGGCGATTAAAAGTGTTCACCAAGGTACTTTTTTCGGAATTATTTGTTATTTATTTTAGACTGAATTCGATATCTCACCATGACATTTAGATAAAAATCGCCAAATCCGAAGTGGCCCCCCTGATAACCGGGGAAAAAACAGCCACTTATGCCAAGTGGTATCCTATACTTCCCTTTTTGCTCTGCACATATTTTATTACATTGTAATATTTAAAAAGATGCAAATACAGTTTGAACTAAAAAAAATTATATGTATCATTCATCAAAATGAATTAAAACACTTCAGAGATCGTATTCTATTCTGTAATCATGTATTTCCAATTATTTAAAATAATAATACTTTAAATACATTTTGTACTGCATACGAAAAATAAACACACGCGTGATTAATTTTAAATAAACATTTAGCTCATATATATATATACTTTTGAATTATTAAATATTAAAAAAAATATGAAAAGCTAAATACCTCTGCAGTTGTTTCTTGCCACATTAAATACAGCAATCATTTTTGTTTCATACAAAAATTTCTGCCGCAAAATTCCGAATTATTATGAAATACAAAGCTCACGTAGAAAAACAGAGATTCGGTGTCCTCCAAACATTTAAATAATTTCTTCACTTCATTTGAAATGGTTTCGCGAAGAGTTTTTGTTTTGTTTTGTTTTGTTTATTGGTACTGATAGTAACTTTTGACTTTTCTGTATACTTACGATCTGTGAACTGTGGAGTAAAATGGAACTGTGAAGTATAAAATTTATTCCCCTATCATCCTGATTTTTTTAAATTACTAATTGTGACATTGCAGGAAAAAAAACCAATGGCATTATAAACTATGTTAAAAATGTTATTTGAAAAATTCTACCGAGTCATACAAAAAAATGTATCATTTTAACTGTATTAAAATAAGATTTATAATAATCTTTTTATGAAAAAAATTTTTTTTGAACAATTAACTTTATATTTTATAATAAATTTTATCTATCAATTTTGGCAACAATTTGCTAACATAAGCGCTGCTTTGCGTCTGTTGTTGTTTTGTGTGGTTTGTGTATCTGAGAATAAATATTTTTACTTATCTATAATATTTAATCTCTCCCTTTCTTGTGCCGAAAATTTATTTTTACATTTGGTTCGAAAGGCTGGTTTTCGATATTTAGAGTTCTTATTATAAAAATTAGTGTGAGTTCTTATTTTCTATAGAAAATAGCATTTAATAATATTACCATTACATTCGTTTTATACGTTTAATTAAAAATACGGAGGATGAAATTTTTAATTTTTTCTTTTAAAATGTTATTTGCAAATTTGATGATATATATGCATATTTATTTTAGTAAGTCTGGTAATGACTATGCCATATTAGTTGCTTAAGACGAAATTTTTTAATATATTTATTGTGTGTAAGTAGTATTTTCGTGCAATTTTTTAAATAGTAATTTATACTTTAGTTAAAAATCTCCAGAAAATCATAATTGATTTCTTAAAAATATAAATACGATGCATGGAATATCCAGCATCTTGTGGGTAATAATTCACAATTACTGGTGCTCACAAATATTTAAATGGTATGTTAAACTATTTCTACTATTGAAACTCTTATTATGTGTTATTTTCTTTAGGTCTTGAATTTCTTCATATCCATTAAAAATCATGATATGCTGACCATGTATGTAATAGCTTCAATATTTGGGGGTTATATAGCCTCCTCATTAATACTTTTCAAATTTCCAAATTTGATTCATAAAAGAAAGAAATTAAAGTTTTTTTGTCAGCATATAAGTCACAGAGGTGGTAAGTTTCAAATATTTTTGTTATATGAATAAATGTAATTCATTTAAATGTTAGAAATAGACAAGAAAACTACTTGCATATGGCTTTCTATAATCATGCTTTATTATTATTTTTATCTACAATATGTTTTTATTACTTATGTCTTATATGAACCAATTTTATTTTTAATTTTTTGAAAATCTTAAAAAAAATTAATGATGTTTTAGTCAAAGGGAATAATTAAGATTGCAGAGTTAAATATTTTTTTTTATTTTATTTTAGAATTAACTTATATTTTTAAATTTAAAATGTATGTTAAGAAAAATTCTGATGAGGTATCAATATTTTATTTGGCATACAATTATACTTGAATTAAAAAAAAAAATTTTTTTTTTGAAATACTTATTGTATTGTATTGAAATTATAGGTATTCACTTGCTTTTTTAAATGATTTGTACGTTTATATTTTTATTAAAATTGATATTTGATATAAATTGCATTTTTTTTCAAACTGGAAAATTAATTTTTAATATCATAACTTTCATCCATGTGTTTATTTTTAATTGGAAACTATTAGATTAGTGTAATGGAAAAAGTGTATTATTGATATAAAAATATTTTTTTTAATTATTTTTTGAATTCCTCTATGTATTTTTTTAAAAATTTTCTTTTACTAGTATAAAAAATATACA
>BMAV01001801.1:256804-279419 GCA_019973955.1 Trichonephila inaurata madagascariensis
GGTTGCAGTGGTTCCATGGAACAGATGGATGTTGGGGTACATGGCATAAAACATCTGAATACAAGTACTCTTCAACAGTTACCAAATGGGTGTAAGTTGGAGGAAGGAGCATCATAGTATGAGAGGGGGGGGGGGGAATGTTTTTGTGACATTTCCTGGGCACACTTATCATTGTAGATGATGTGATACATCAAGCATGGGCAACCTAATGGCATGTTGTGTCACATTTGGCAATTCTCAGTGTACACTACAAATTTGTCAATTTTGAGTAGACGGAAGTTGATAATTTTATAATAAAACTTGCTGGACTAACACCTTCAGAATTATGAAAAACACCAAGATTTATAAAATTACGAAAAAATCTGAAAGATAACTAACAATAAATTGACAGTTATTTTAAATTATTGGATATCATTGATGGAGATATTTAATTGTTCGAAGAGAAAGTTGCATGTACTCTGCTTTCCACTTTTGATTCTACATATCTATGTGAACAAATCTTTTCTTATATGAAAAACATTTTGAGTTTACAAAGAAGTTTTTTAACAACTGAATGTTGAGAATCATGTCAAATTGGAAGTCACAAATTATTCCTCTAATATTGTGTTGTGAAGTTGAATGCTGCTGTGTCTAGGTTTCCATTAAAAATTTCTTTTATCAAACTATATTAAAGAGGAACATATATATATTTATGCTGTTTGTTTTTATGTTAATAAATATCTTTAAATGATACAAAATTAATATGTAATAATGCTAAATCTGAATCTTTGATGTCTATTCCTTAACTCTGCATGTATTATCGCAGGAATCGAATTGCTTCAAATATTTACTATAGTGTGGCACCCTGAATCATATTTATAGATTGGTTTGGCATGCTACAGCACAAGACAAATTGTTTTTCCTCAACATGATGGCATCTAACTGCAAAACAAATTGATGTGTTATATTGCTTGTAGTGTATGTGCATGGTTCAAAGTGTACCAGAATGATTTTTTTTTGTATGTCCTTAGCCATCCCATACTTAATCCCAATCTTGAATCTATGGGACTACTTCATAGCATGGGCCACAACACTGAAATTAGCATATCTACAAATCCTTGTGAATACATTTCAAAACCTCACTTGACTCTCTTCTTGCATGTCTATGCTCCAAAAGGCAGTTATTTTGGATTTTGATTGTTGGTCACATTAATGTGAGTGGACTGTGTGTAGTTCTTAATAATTTTAAATTCATTTCTCACTGCAATCAAACTTCAGTGGCAAATAAGTTTATTTTGATTGACAACAGTTAACATTAAATTGCATTTAAAAAAAAATCAAAACCGTGTTGTAAGTACTGTTGGTATTCTTAAATAATAAAATTTTTTGCAAAAATAAAATTATATCTACTTGTTTAAAAAAAATCTCAAGGTACAAGTTAGGCATTTTTATTTGAATCTGAGTCATGAATTTGTTTCAAGTAACTTATAATTACATCCCTTTTTTTTCTTCAAATTTTTTAATTTCTGTAATCAATATTCATTGCAGTCTTAGTTAATATTTTATATATTTTTTGTAGATGAACGTGAGATAGTTCAGATATGTTTCTTAAAAAATGACTTGCATTTTAGAGATATTTTGTATTTAACTAAATTTTTCTACACTTATTCATTTAAATTATTTACTAGAATTTTATGATTATAAATATTAGTAATATTTTATTGAATCTGGTTAAGTGTATAACCAAGAAAAATATGCCTTATAAAACATAAAATAGTCTTTTTTTTTTTAAAAAAAATTCAATTTAATTTTATAATTAAATAGTTCAATGGTTACATTTTCTATTCCACTTTCTTTTAACAATTTCTCTTTCCTTTGTTTAGTGCTGTAAAACAAGGAACAGACATGCTGGAAATAGATTTGCATTTAACAAAAGATGAGAAAGTTGTTGTTTCTCATGACAATAATTTACTTCGTGTTACTGGTGTAGATGTTAACATATCAGATTCAAATTATAAGGTGAACTTTTTCTTTTTTAACTTATAAAAATATTTGATGCATTATTCTTCTGATTATTCTTTTAGAATAAGCGTTTTGTTAGCGTTTATTGTTTTTCTCTTTGAACAGGACTTGCCTCTTTTGAAAAGAGATATAGGTTTGAACAAAGGTAAGAATTTTAAAGTGCATTATTTTTACTGGAAGATCATTTATTTTAATTTTGTATGATCATTTATCTCTTAATTTTATAATCCATTAGAAACATAATTGCATTTAAATTTCATTAATTTTTTTCATTAAGTTAGAAAATGTTTAATTTTTCTTTAAGACTATATAGCAGCTATAATAAATAATATAACTTTATCTACTTGTTATGTAATATTTTAGTTTTAAGAAAATTATGGGGGAAAATTTTAATTTATGTCTGAATGTCAATGTAGAAATGCTTTGATATCTATCTATTTGATATCTATTGATATCATTTAGATATTTTTGTTGTGATGTTTATAAAACGGTAAAGGTATATATACAGTCAGACTTCTCTATTTTGCGAATATCTCTATTTTACGAACTTTTCCTGGTATCAAGAATGTAATATATATTGAAAATGAGTCTATTGAGCGAATTTCCCATGTAAAGAACCCTTTTTTCGGGATTTACCGACTTTGTTAAATAGAGGCCTGATTCTCTGTATATTTTTGTTAAACTAATTTTAAAAGTTAATGTATTATTTGTTAGTTTAATTTTTTTGATCATTTTATTTAAGTTTTTTTTAAATTTGGATGTTGTGATATTTTAATCAAATATTTACTTTTCTATGGATATTTCCAATAATATGTGAGAGATATGTAGTAGTCAAAAAGTTTAAATACTTACTTGTTATATAAAAAAATAACATCTTAAGAATTTTTTTTATCAATGGCATTATAGTAATGAGGTTATTATTATTTATCTTTATAAATTGTAATTTCATTTTTGAGAAAATTATTTTTTGTAAAGAGAATTTTTTTAATTTTAGATATTACTATCTTAGCTTATTTATTGTTATCTATTTTTTAATAAAATTATTTAATGAAATATTTAATTTCAGAAAATACATCCCTTTAAGGATTCCCTTAATTACAATCCCTTTAAGGATTTACTTTCTTTAGCAAGTGCAGGATTTAAGACTTTTAAATATCTTTTTTTTTTTAATGCTTGCTCTCTTTGGTAAGCAGAGGGGACATCTCTCCTCTGGTGATCATTCTCCATTTTCAATTCTTGCTATGTCCTTGATTTTCCTTCTCTTCTTTTTCTAGCCATTACTTTGTCTTGTCTTTATAATAGGGTTTTTTTTAATTAGAGTATTTGGTGTAATTTGGCCAAATATGATTTTTTGGAACCATTAAAACCAACCAAATAACTTTAACATAATATAACTTTAACCTTTTATCTACCGACGGTACTTACAAGTCCCACTCACTTTAAAATTACGTAGAATTACCATTTTTACGAATATTCTTACAATACTTAGCAGGAATATTCTTTGATATCCACTCTTCCAACATATATGGCAGCACAGGTTCTATGATGAGTATTTTAGTGGAGAAGGCGAATAGTTTTATAACAGAAATTGTTTTCAGCTGACGGCATTTTCAGTGGAATGTGAAGATTATCATTTTTGTCCCGAAAAAATAGTTAATGTCAAAATTTAAGTGTCTTATTTTTTTCGTATGTTAATGAAGACCTTAGAAAACGATTTGACTATTTATTTTAAGTGAATGGTGTACATAATTAATTTTACATTTTTAAATATCTTTAATTAATTAATTAGCTCTAACTTATTAAATTTCCTGGAGTTGAGTATTTTGTTTATGTATATCCTTTAATTTTCAATGTAGTGATTCAAAAAAAATATATTTCATGATAAAAACTGCAGTAAATCATAATGCCGCAGATAAAGGGTCAAAGACGGTTAAATCAGATAAATTCACAAGCCGCACTCAGTGTCGGATCAGACTCTTCACACAAGTGACTCTATTCTGGACGATAGCATTTTGATAGTATTATTCAAAGAGAGAAATATTTATCTATGTACTACTAATTTCTCTGAATCAATCAAATATTTCTATATTAACTGTGTACCAGAAGGTTTTGAAAAAACATGATCAAAAAGCATCAAGGAGCTTGGTTACTCCTTTGATTATGTGTCAAAAAAGTTAGTAAATTAAAAAAATTAAATTGTTAAAAATTTATTAGAATTTTTTAAAAGGCTGAGCGTGTTTCGACAGATTATGAGCACACTGTTGGTTATCTGTATCTGCATCGACACAAAATCCAAAGAGGGCAAAAGTGGCTTGTGGTACGCAAACTGTTAAATGTTATCTATATATTTACCCCTTATATTTTATCTGAGTACTGTAATGTATTAATCTGAGAATTTTTAGAAATGCTAGAGATCAGATTTATTGGATTGTTTTTTATTGATAATTTTAAATATGTTATAAAATGTTTCTCAATCTATAATTTCAGGTGAATCTCTATTGCCAGACAGAGAAAAGAAAATTCCCTTATTGAAGGAAGTTTTTGAAAAATTTCCTCAAGTGGCAATCAACATCGATATTAAAGTGAACAATGATACTCTTATTACTAAAGTGAGTTTAAAAAAAAAATTAAAGGCAGTTGTCATTTATTGTATAATTGTGTTTATATTTTCAAACTTTACTTTTTGTTTCTAAATCCCAGAATATATTATTGTTTTACATATGTACATAATTGCTTGTATTTTTAACTTTAATTTACTTTATCATTATTTATATATCTTAACATATTTAAGTATTGTGTAGAAACTATATATCTTTGAATTATCTCTTAAATTTTCTGTTCTTTCCCAAAAAACTTTTTTTTTCATGTTCTTAATAATATATGCATGATATAAAGTATGTCAGACTTATGGCTAAATCTCCAATTCATAATCTATAGAATTAGTACTTGTGTATTGTCATAACCTTATTGGTGTAAGTTATCACAGTGAAAAAGTGCATCAGATTTTCATAGCCAGTGCTTCACAGAGACCATGGAGTATCACCATTTCATCCCCATTCTGATTTTCAATATATATATATATATATAATTGGAGATGATGAGTTCTTAGAGATTGTAAAAAAAAAAACAAAAAACATTTGATAAGCTTACACTGAAAATTAGGAATATGAAAAACTATTTTTGTATCACACACACACACATATATATATATTCCACCTTTTTTTTAAAATTGTGGCATTGCTAAAAATGAAATTGTTAAGATTCCAAATGAAAACTTAAAGAAATAAAATGCGTTTTGACTACTGATCTGCATATGAAAAGAAATATAAGGAAAGGTTGGTTTCGTAAGTATTGAATTGCCAACCACACATAACACTTTATAAATTTAGAGACTGGTATTTATACATTACATATTGGAAAAATCTATGAACCAGCAAAATGGTGTGATAAAAAAAAATTTGCAAAGAACTCTGGTCCACTAGTCATGATGAAATATTTATATCTAACTGAAGTTATGAGGTGCAAATATCAAAACTCTAAAGGAAACGGCTGCATTGAAACTTGCATCCTGATGAAAAAACTTTAAAATGTAGGTTTTTAAGAGGTAAACTAAAATGTAATATGTTTAAACTTCTCAGAAATATATATATTTTTAATTTTTTGCTCTTAAAACTGTCATTTTTTTCTTTTGTAAAAAATCTATCAGAATTTGCTAATAAGGTTGAAACAGTACACAACAACAATATATATATATATATATTATATCACACTACAAGTTCTTCTGTCTTCTCCATACTACAAGTTGCTTCAGTGAAAGGCTTCCTGAAACCAAGCAAACTAATATTAATAGCTGTAATTTACAGCATTATGTACATACAGATAAATTAATTGGAAATAAATTTTATTCAGATACCTCGATTATTTCTTAGTAATAATTAAAACTTTGATACTCCTACATTTCCTAAAATGTTCTGGTGTTTCAGTAAAGATTAGATCATTCAACTTAAGTAATTTTATGCCACAATTTGTGTGCTTTTGGTAAAATACTCTAGTTAATATAACAAAGATCCATATTGTATTGTACTTAAAGTTTTTTATTTCCTAATCTTTGATATAAAAATTGGTAATAGGTCTCTGGATTTATCAATTTTTTAGCTTTGCAAGAGATCATATGATTATATCATTTCATAAATAGGTTACATTATCTTTGTATGATTATTAAGTTTAGAAAAGGAAAATTTCCATTTTTTTTTTTCTGTTTTTTTGTTTAAATTGTTGAAAAATATTTCATCCATCTGATATTGCATGATTAACATATAAATATTTAATTTCTTGTAATAACTGTCAATTTAAAAGTTAAATTGTACTATAAAATCTCTGACATTGTGTTATTTATCATTACTTATTCTTATATATTCATAAGTACTTTCTTTATTTCTGCTTTGCTTTTTAGTACTAAGAAAAAGTATTTGTTACAATTTTTTGAAACTAGGTTTTGTTTTAGATCTTATATTTTGTTATTGATATTTTTTAGGTTAATGAACTTATTAAGGAATACAATCGGGAAAATCTCACTGTTTGGGGAAATTTCAGCAATGATGTTACTAAGAAGTGTTATAATTTGGTAAATTTACTTTGTTGTCTCTTTTTGATTCTTTATTTTTTCCCAATAAATCTAAAAAAATACAATTTTTCTTATTATTTTTATAAAATCCAAAATTTAAATATTTTATGTATGTGTTTATTTTGTTCTAGAATCCACAAATTCCTATTTATTTTTCTGCTAAAAGGGTTTTATTTCTTGTATTTCTCACTTACAATGGATTGTTGCCTTTCATACCTTTGAGAGAATCATGCCTAGAATTACTTATGCCATCCGTTATTCTTAAGTAAGAAAAACTGATAGTTTTATTGTTTTTACATTATATAGGTCATTATAACTAAATAACATGGTTTAAAAATTATTTTATTTACTATATTTTAATTTGTTCTAATTTCAAATAATTTGAAATGTTTCTATATAATTTTTATACATTAAAAAGTTATATAACTGTTTAAAATGTATTTTATCTTTATGGATTTTATTACTCTTCTAATATAAGAATTAAAATATTAAATTGTAGGAGCGATAAGTCTTACTATAAACTTTTATATTATAAGAATCAATTGTATAAAATTCATGAGTTTTTTTAATATTGTACACATAATTAAACATTGTATTTTTAAATTTATTACATAGAAATCCTAGCATGATGATTTCACGTGATAAATTTTGGAGCCCATATATAGTATGGCTTATAGATAAGTGAGTATATTTGAAAATTTTAAGAAATTGAGAGATTTTTCAATTATGTCTTAAAAGTTTTTAAATTAACTTTTTATAAATTTTGGTTTTTGAATGTTAATTGAGTTATTTATTAAATATATTTTATATTTTCTCCTATTATTGTAGATAACAGGTATATTCTTCTTATTCCTAATTCTTTTAAGCTGCGATTATGAATTTTCGTAAATTTTAAGTATTTGAATTTTTGAAACTTCTGAATTTTGTAACTTCTGAATATTTTTGTAACTTCAACTTTGTTGTTGTTTTGTACATTTTTTCTATTTCAATAGGTTTTGAAACCATTTTTAGCTTGTATTAAATTATTATTAATTTTGTTTATTTTTGGGAATGAAATTTCTTGTGTTTTCTATATTAAAACCTATTGGCTTGTTAAGTCTTTTTACAACGTGTGACATTGAAAATGCTACACCAAAAAGGAATGATCAGAAAATTACAAAACTCAGCAAAAAGAGAGAGAGAGAGAAAAATAGCAATGAACAATAAGTGATGTTTATTTTGAAATGAACAGAGAGCGAGAACAACATCAACTCAGTAAGCCGTAAGACTATTTTGTTTTTTGCAATAAATGAAGATACATGTCTAGGCATAGTCATTGAGAATACAAATGGCATTCTTTCCATTCCTTACCTACCATTTTTCTCAGCTTGTCTTCTGAATGTGTTGGTACAAGGCATGAAATCAGTATTCAGTCATGTCCCAGATGTATTCAATTGATGAGAGATCTGGGTAGAATAATGGCTGTATATATTACACAGCATCTTGAAGCTGATGTGTACAGTGTGCAATTGATCAAGTATTATCTTGCTGGTAAATGGTACTAGGCACCCACTCCTACTAAAACAAGAGGGGTGTCACTGGTTGGTGCTCATTATCCAACATTGTTTGGCTGTCATAATGCCCTGAATATGTACCAGAAGTGATCTGCTACAGTCGGCAGTGGAGTTCTAAACCTTGATGTTGCACTGTCAAATGTTTCATGGTTGTGAACGGATAGGACTTTTTACTCTGTCAGTGCCACACTTGTACACAATACTTATCATTGGACAAGCAGAAGCATAACTTGTGTAAGAGTCTTATCCTGGGCTATTCCGTCATATATGTTAATCTAGTTTGGCATCATTGTAAACAGAACTGTATGTGTTGTGGACAGGATTTCGAACTGTAATTTTTTTTCCCGGTTTTCTTTTTTGTTCAACTGAAAAAAAAAATATATATATATATCGATTCAGTTCCTGTTTTCGTTCTGACAAAAATAACGGTTTTCAGTTAAGATCTGAATGAATAATTTTATTTTATGTATGTTCTTGTCGTAAATCATCTATAGTTCTAACTCATTCAATTGAATTAAATCTGCCTTCTACAAGTAGTTTTGAGCGAAACCGAAACAGAAAAGCGCTAGTGAACATCAAAATAAGAAATTGAGAAGCAATTCACATGTAATGAGGATAATTATATGGTTGAGGTTAAATAAGAAAATATCAATAAGATGGTTACAATAACAAAATGACTGAAGATATATCAAACCAAAATAAACCAATATTTTTTTTCGGTTCAGTTCCGGTTTTTGTTCTGACCAAAATAATGGTTTTTTCCGGTTTTCGGTTCAGTTCTGGTTTGAAGCCCTGGTTGTGGAGTCAATTGCAGTTTTCATAGATGCCATGAGTGTAGGCCACTTATGGCATTTATTAGATAAGTAATGATGATTTGATGTAATGGTGAATGCTGACCATTCAATGAATAATGGTTCTGCTCATAATATGGAAACATTAGTGTGCAGAAAATGCTACAAAAATAGAGGCAGAAATGGCTTGTGGGTCCATTGTTGCTTGTTGGCAAATGCATTGATCCATGCATGCTGACATGATTGTGGCACCTTGAATTTGCTTGAATCATTTTTACCTCAATTGGTGTGCTGTAGATGCACCTAGGTGAGTTCAGTTGAGATTTGATACCTGGACCAACTTGCCTTTTTCTGTCTAATCATCATTGCCTTGTAAAACAATCATCCATCTTGTGGAACTACTTCCACGGAAAAAATTTACAGTTTGCTATAATAAATAGAAAACTTTAAAGAGTTTGAAAATTTAGATTCGATTAAAAAAGAATTTAGTTATTTTTTAATCCAAAATTTATAACTTTATTTTCAAGCATTCACAGAAATTCCTTCCACGCTGCTACAGAGAAATAAATTATATGACTCGGAATCGGAAATCGTCCCTCGGGAAGACCCGAGTCTTTGTGCAAGCATCGAAGTTGCAAAAGAAATGGTCTCGACTTTCCTTAATGTAGACCTCCTTAACTATACCGATATAGAATGCATCAGGTCAGAGATCTTTCTCAGTTTTAACCTGGCACTTCCCGTGCAGGGTTATGTCATACCCACCGTCTACCTTTTTTCAACGCTCTTTCTAAACCTTTTTTGGAAAATTGATAGTTTCTCATGTAGCTGACTTTGAGGTCATATCCTTTGAGGGGCCTTAGCTTGTAGGCGAATTCTAAATATATATTTTTGGATACCGCCTCTTCGGGTATGTCATACCTTGCGCATGAATTGCCATTACAGTTCTGAATGCATGAGCACGTTTTAAATCTTCCTTATACTATGGCGTATTGTTGTAGTTATGATGAAGAAATGTGATATTTAAGTAATTTAATTGATACAGTGTTTAACAGAGAGAGAGAGAAATAGTACAACACAGTATTTCCGGATGAAGAAATTCTGTTCGTGATTATGACGAGAAAGAATCAAATGATGAGGAGTATAACAGCAAGTATGATTCCTCCACCGAAATTGATCCAGATTTAGAAGAGGGATTCACAGTTAGAAATACATGTTTTATATGTATAGACACATAATCATTTGGGAAGAACGTGACATTAAAGGAGACAACGGGTATACATCCACTTTCAGATGAATTTTTGAAAAGAAAAGAAAAAACCTATTGCTGGAACAATAAGAGAAAATAAAAAAGAAATTTCAAAATAAGATATAGACGGTATATAGCTCTTCAATAAAATAACTTCATTCAAAGATATTTTCCCTGGTAAAAAACAGCCAACTGAGATATTAGAAATTATAGTGAAAAATGATCTTATTCCCTGTTTTCCCAATTTCGCTCTAGTATTAAGAATTTTATTAAATTTAAACTAACCTGTTTCTGTAGCTTCCGATGAAAAAAGTTTCAGTAAATTAAAAATCATTAAAAATTACTTGAGAAATAATATGACACAAGAAAGGCTTTCAGATTTGGCTATAGTCTCAATTGAATCCGAAATCTCAGAAAAAAACTTATTTAACCGAAACTATTAACAAATTTGCTTCTCAGAAAGCCAGAAAAGTTATTTTATAGTTACAGTAAAATCTGGCGTATAACGTGCCCCTACACATATTCGCCGTATAACACTCACACCCTTTCTTAAGAAGAATCCTGAAATGCATGTGCGCAATATCTTGTGTTTTGAAGTCCTTTATTCGAATATTATTCCAAACTTTACTAAAAATAGGGTACTTTCAGAATTACAACCCTTTAAGTTCATAAGGAATGTTATTTCTTTCACAGAAACAGTATTTCGATATAGTATGTAAAAGTCTGATCTTTTTCTATGCTCATCTTTTTTGTATTTTTAAAGCTCTCATTTTTATACCCGGCATATAATACGCAAACGTAACTTTCGATCTTATTTTTTGAGTTAAAAGTGCGCGTTATACACCAGATTTTACGGTATAGTTTATTACTTAGTAGAAGGACTGATTTACCATGAGATTTGTGCCTTAGAGTATTTATTTTTATTAGATTGTATTTTTTGAGTAAATTCTGTTGTTTTTCATTTATAATTATAAAATGTTCATTTTTATTTTAAAGGTTATATTTTTGTTAGTGTTTATTAATTTGTTAAAGCATTTTGTCGCTATTATAACTCATTACCTGTCCAAAAAATGAAATTCTGCACTTCAAATTTTGTTTGAGTTATTATTAATGTGTTTTATTTTTTATTCTTATATAAGTAGATGAGTTTTTAACGTCAACGTTAAGTATTAGTCAAAATATGAAAAGTTCTCTAGGGAGGCAGCACATTAGGTGTTTGCACGAGGGCGGCCGATACCCTAGAATCGGCCCTGCGAGGAGGAGTGAATAAACTGCACATTTGAAACAAGTTTGTTGATATCTGCTAATCATGTAAGCTGCTGACTGGTTTTTGCATTAGAAGTTTCCAAACTGACCAGGTTTAAAGACTTTGGACACAAAATATCACTCTTTTTTTTTTTGATGCAAAATTGACACCCCTTCATAATTGGAAACTTCTTGGAACTCTCTCCTCCCCATGCATTCTAATATGCTTTTTTCCTTCAGGCATATTAGTATATGTTCATCAATTAAATTTAAATAAATCTATTAATTTTTCTATATTAGGAAGCTATTTATTTAAAATCTAGAATTGGAATTAATGAATTGTTTTAAATATGTGAGGCAGTTAGCCAACATTCAGTTCATCTACTCAAGCTGTATAATAATGCTATTAATTATTGCATCAGACAAGAGAGTGAAACTGTTAAGTTGGTAGCTAATTTGCTTGCCAGCCGGACTATCCAGTTTTGTTTCTGCCTTCGAGTAATTTTTTTTTATAATTGTTTTAAAAGTTGTAAGAATCTTTATGTAAAAATAATAACCTAGAAATATTGTGAATGAAATTATCAATTCTTTTATTTTATTTGTAAAGAAACAGTTGAAGTTAATGAAATGAGTTAAAATTAATCTTTTATTTTAACCCTTTAAGCGGTCAATTATTTTACCAGAAATACTTCCAAAAAAGGCATATTTTTTTATTGCATACAATTAAGTACCATACGTAGTAGAATAAGAATATTAAGAATTTTTTTTATTTTTTTTTCACTTTTAATGCTTTTACAACATTTTTTATTTTACAATTTACAGAATCGGCGATGAGACATTATTTTAGAGAAAAAATGAGTATTAGTTGAATATCTTTTGCTCCAATAATGATCAATTCCAGGTTTCTTTACAATTCCTTGAAGTATATTGAGAGCGAAAAATACATGCAACTCTTCCACAGTAGTTTCTACCCAAAATTTACTCTTTGAGAATTGTCTTGCAACACTGGATTGGATGCACTGTTTAGCATATTTATTTGTCTCTTCCACAATTTTACTCATGAGTGAAAAATTAATGAATGTTTCATAAAATTGTAGAACATCAGAAGTGTCGTCAAATTGTACGTGCACAGAGGGAATACCAGAAAATTTAAATCGAGGACACGGAACAGGTGCATTTTTCTCATCAACCTCGGTAAAAATTCTTGCAGAACTCAAATCTTCATCAGAGCTGAGCTCACTGCACGAGTCATCTGAGGAATAATTAGAAGAAATATCTGTATCAGAGTATCAGAATGTAGTTCATCATCTAACAAGAAAGTATTTTCGTCGTCTATTCCATCCATAATTTCCATAAGATTCACAAGCACGGCATACAGTAGAACAAAAATTTCAAAGAAAAGTTCCCGCTATATAGAAAAACCCGGATGAAAAGCATTTCATTTACATGGACAAGCCACGCCATCTGTTGAAAAATAATAATACTAAATAGTTTCTTTCAATAATGAAAAATGTGGGCAAACCAGAAAAGGAAAGGAGAAAATATTGATGCCCGTACGCCGTACAGGCAAACCACATGAGACCAATTTCGGGTAGCACGTACACTGTACAGGCAAACTGCTTAAAGGGTTAAAACAATTAATTTGAAATGCACTTTTAATTTATATAAATTATAACTTTTGATTACTATTGTCATTAAAAGCCCATTAAAATTTTTGCACTATAATTAAATGGGAGTATAATGCATAATATTTGTTGAAATTGATGAATAAATAAAATAAATCCTGCTAGAAATTCTGTTATAATTGTATATTACTGCCAAATCTCATCCTGAACTGAATTTCTCAAGTCGTACTCTACTATTATGAGTACATCAGTTTTTTCTGATATAATATGTGTTTTATATTTCAAATTGTATACTATATTACTAATTGAGTTGTTACTTGACATGTTAATGGAAGAAGTTACTTTTTTGTGGAATGTTATTTAATTTTAAAATCTATGTTTTAAACAGATTTGTATGACTTGGGACATTTTAAATTTGTATGTAAATTGAGATATTTTTCTGTTTAAAAATGTATTCTTTATGTAGTTCAAGCTCTTTTGCACATTTTAAAAATATCTTTATAATATAGATTTTTTAAAAAAACATTTTCTTAATTAAAACAAAAGAAATGTTTGTTACTGAATTATAAATATTTGTTTTTAAAGTTGAATATTTTCCTTTTTGTACTTTTTAGGTTACTTATGAGAAAAGCATTATTTGAACATCTTTCTAAACGAGGTATACAGGTAAGAATGCATACTTAAAAAAATAGTTTTTTAAATTTCCATATTAATAAAATACTTTTAGACATTTCAGCCTCATTACTATATGTTTTTCTATTAAAATATTTTATTATTTTATATATATATATAGCAACGTATAAGTGTTACAGAAAAATAAGCATGGATTAAACTAATTTTTACTGTATAATTTTCTTTATTATTAGTTTTTTGATTATTGAATATAGATGATATACAAAACTGCATTTAAAACTAAATACAAATAATCTCTCAATAACACAATAACAAGTTTATGATAATCTATAAAGTAAATCATTAGTAAAAATAAATTATTCCATAAATAATTTATATATAAAAAAAAATTACATGTACTTATTAGTTAGGAATAATTTCTTTTTATAAACGTTTTTTTTTTAAATTTAAAAAAAAAAAAAAAAGGAAAATGATTGCACTCTTTTCCTTTTCAAAACTTTGTTAAAACTTGTAGTTTTCTTAATTTGTTAATTTTTTTGTTTGAAAGGGCAAAATAAATTAAATTGTACTGTGGAAACCCATTAATCTGGTTTAGTTAGGTCGCTAGGTTATCCATATCAATAAAAATACAGAGTAAATAAGATAACCTGTAAAATGAATCAAGGTATGTTGTTAAACACTCTGTATGGTAAAAAGTATTATCTATATCGACTCGAATCTAAGACGCACTTTTTCCCCCCGATATTAAAGCTACTGAAAATCGGATGTGGCTTAGAATCGAATTTAAAAAAAAATGTGTTGAATGGGGCTATTACTGGCTCTGAACTATTTTACATTTTCCACAAAGACTTGTTGAGAGTTTGGGGTGCGGCTTAGAATCGAGTAAATACGGTATATGTTGTAATAAGACTAAGCACACAGTGGTAAATAATTGTGCGAGAGAGAAATCAAATCAATACATTACTTACATGGGTAGTATGTTGAAAAAATAATAATAATTGTTCATGCTTACATGCATGTCACTGACCAAACTTAAGACACTGTGTAAACAATAGTTTTTAACTCTAAACTTAGCTTTTTACTTGCACTTTGTAATTTTGATTTTTTTAAATGACTATCTGGTTTAAGTAACACCCCTTTTAGGGAGATCCGGATTTGCATGAATTTATTGTATAAATTTGTGTGTATTTTTTTTTATACTAAAATATTTTATGCGCTGATATGCATGCTTTTATGATGCCCCTGTCTCATAAATCAAGTTTAGGTCACATCACCGAATAAATTTCACATCTCTAATTTTTGTAAAATAACTTAAATATCTTTAAAATTAAATATTTGTGAAACCTTCTTATCTCCTTCCTTTTCTTCATGTTATTTTAGTAATTCAAAATGATTTTTTAAAATTTAATTATTTATTTTAATCCTTCTTCATTAGAAAATGATACAGTCAAATTTCTTTTTTGAAATCAACTTAAATCTGGGTTACATTTTCTTTCTTTTTTTAAATTAAGTTTTTTTTATTCCAAAACTGATTTGCTTTCAGATCAAGATTTGGAAAGAACTGTGTAAATTTTTTTCCAGATGTTGTTATTATGAAAGCTTGGAGTTTTTAATATTAAAAATTTATTTTATTTTGAAACTAAAATGATATTTGAAATTACTTTTACCGTGAATCTTTTTACCTGAATTTTAACCTGATGTTTTTCTTTCATACTTGGTTATCTTATTTTTCTAAAGTGAAAAATAAAACTTTTTCATTGTTTTCTTGATTAAAATTTTATTATTCTTATAATGTGTAAAATCAATGTAACCATTAACCATAGCAAAAATAGTTGTGTAAATATTTCCTAAAAAGGCATATAAAGTTTTTTAAAGAAGTTTAAAAAAAAGCATATATAGGTTAATCCAAAACAAAAGTCCTGCATTAAATTATCAATTCTCAACATTATCAAGGTGTTCTTCTAAAGATTCACCAATGCAGGTGATTGTCCTGAAAGAAATTGAATCACACCTCTTTGTAATATTTGGTTAATTATGTTTCTGGAATTTTTTAGGGGGGAAAATCCCTCAAAACATATCCATAAAATAATAATGATAAACATCTGAAAAATAAGAAGTAAAAGGAAGAGAAATGATCTAATACATTTATGTTACTTAAATGTAACAGCAATAAACAAAATTTATTATACAGTACAAGTTAGGAGATTCTGTATAGTTTAATTTTAAAAAAGAGTATTGAAATATGGGTCTCGTGTTTGAATTAATTACTAAGTTTTCTAATTTCATAATTTGATTTTAATGGGTCTTATATTAGTTTAAAAACCACAAATTAATTTTATTTATGCCATTGTAGAATAATTATTCAGTTGTATTAGCTGCGATTTTAGCATTTATTTTATTTCTAGACCTATTTTTGGGTTTTGAACGATGAAGAAGATTTTGAACGTGCATTTAAATTGGGAGCAACTGGTATAATGACTGATTATCCAACAAAATTGAGAAAGTTCTTGGATAAAAAAGCTATGAATAACAAGTCAAAGTGAAATACAATCATATGTCTCTATATGTGATTGAATGCTAGTCTTTGTTAAAAACTGATTTTTACAGTGTTATTTTATTGATATTTTAAATGTAGTTGACTGCTATATATATAGCATGCAATCAAGCTCAAATTATTTTTCTTTGTTTTGTTTTTAACATAAGTTATGAAAATGTCAAATTTTGAATAATTTTTTAATAAATATTAAATATATAAACATATTAAGTTTTAAATTATATTTTAACTCTCTGAGAACATGTTTTCAAAAGGATCCTTTTCATTGGCACTAGATCATACATGTCAAACTTAAATCTGGCACTAAATATTTATTTTTGAATTTTATAATATTTAGTTAATGTTTAACCCATTCAGGACCATGCAACTTTTCCTGTTAAGCCTTACTACATTTAAAAAGTTCATATAAAATGCATATATATGCATTACTGTATTAAAATACACCAGAATTTATAGTTTATAATTATTCTAAATTCCATATGTTCCAAATTCAGATCACACCGGTGTGATCATGGGTCTCAGAATGAACACAATTTCACACATGATATTGTGCTTCCTGAAGTGATCCCATATATGCCATCAAGGTCCTGAACGGGTTAATTCTGTTTGCTGTGAAAAGATACTTACTATACTTTTGCTGAACCATTTTACTGGTTATTAATTTACTAAAGTTTGTTTGTATTACTGTACTCACAGAATTTTTATTTGTGTTTTATTTCCATTTTCTTTTTCATTAAATGTATTGAATAATTAAGAAACAAGTACAACACTTTATAACTACTTTTTGAAGAACAAATTTTTTTCATAGTTCTGGAACAAATAACAAAATGCTATTGTTTAAATATTTACAGAATTAAAAACTATATATATATTTTTTTATATAATTTCTGATTACTAATTCATTTTTCTTTAATATTGATTATTGTAACTAAAATCAATCTTTTTTAAAAAAAGTTTGAATGATTTACTTAACTTTATGATTAATAAATGTGAAATGATGATAAATTAAGAATCATCCCAAATATTAATATTTGAGAAATGTAAAATTAATTGCATAATTTTATTTTTTTAATAATCCAATTTGTAAAAGTGTCATCTAAAATGCTTTTATTATTTATTTCTTTTACACTTCCATCAGGTTTTGTATAAAAGGAATATTTGGCTTAAATTTGTTTGTCAATGTACTAAACTACTAAAACAATGTACTCTATATGTTTTTCAAATAGCCTTCTCCATATATGCAACTAGTATTATTTTGTAAGATTAATTATGGAAGTACCGTAAAATCTGGCATATAACGCGCACTTTTAACTTTTTAAAATTTATGGATGCACGTTATTCGCCGAGTATAAAAATGATAACTTTAAAAATAAAAAAAGAGATGAGCATAAAAAAAAATTAGACTTCTGCTTAAGTGAAAATAATTTTTATTTTAAAGAAATGACATTCTTTTTGAACTTAAAGGATTGTAGTTCTAGAAGTATACTCCTTTTTAAAAGCTTGGGATGATACCTCGAATAAATGACTTCAAAACATGAGAACATTGCACTGGTACATTTCAAGTTTCTTCATAAAAAAGGGGTGTGCATTATACAGCGAATATACCTAAAAATTAAAAAGTACAGCTTGAAAATATAGGTATGCGTTATACGCCAGATTTTATGGTACATAAAAATCATATATGGTGTGATTTTTCTTGAAAATTAATTATGATCTAAATTATATATAAGGGAAAATAAGTATTATATATTCAATATAAAAAAAAATTCCTTACACTTTTCTTAAGACTATTAACTTTTTAAAATAATTAAATAGTCCTTTCTTAATTTGTATGTTATATGATTAATACATACCATAGTTATTTGTATATTTAAATATTTGGCATGTCTGTTCTAGAATTGCTTACAAATTTCCTTGAAGAAAAAAAAAAGACAGATGCTATTTTTATTAAATAGACTAGTAATCTTTGTATAAGTCCTCATTAAGTTTATTTAAAATTTCAAATATGTTATATTAGTAGATTTCCACTCCTTGCACAAATGATCTGATAGCTGAAAAAGAATGTTTTGATTAGTAATCTCACCACAAAATCTTTAAATATATAGACTTAAAGGGAAAATAATTTTTTTTAAGTCTATTTACTGTTATACCTTAATAGTTTGCCACCTGTATTACTTAGATTTGCACAGTTTCAATGCACACAACGTGAATAAGATAATTATTGTGATACATTGTTTTGAACTTTTAAATATGAGCCTTCTTGCTAAATATAATGAAATATAAATAATTTTCAAAGCAGTTTTTGATACTTATAAGTTTTGTATATATTATCTTGATATATACTTTAGAACAAGAATAATGGTTTGTTTCAATCAATCATATTTATGCAAATGTGTAAATAGTTGATTGGATTTGTAATATAAGTAAAAATAATAGAAAATTGGATTATTTATTGTATTTTTGAAAAAGTTGAATAATTTAATGTGGGATCAATATTCTCACTTTTTTTTAAAAAAAGTATTTTTGTTTGTTAAAAATTCAATTCTTACTTTACTCTCAGGTTTTAATTTTTTTTGAAATATTTATTATTTTATTTTTCATCAGTGTTATGCTTTGCTGTGGTATTTATAAATTAGATATTTATTACAAGATTTATTTTTAAGTTATATGTATTATTTTCTTTACAAAAATATTAATTGTCTTGTAATTTTAACATTATTGCTAAATCTAATTTGCAATATTTTAAATTTAAGTTCCAGTTAATTCATATTTAAATGTTGCTAGCTGTATAATTGATATTTATTTTAAGTATTCTTAAATATCATTATGTAACCTTATGTATTTTAAGGATATTTTAAAATTCAGTGTAAATATAATTTTTTTCAGAGCTTTATTTTTACTTAAAATACATAAAACAATTTCGTATTTGCCATGGCAATCCTTTTGTGATATTATGTAACATGAGATTATTTATCTATTTTTTTATTTTTTTTTTAAAGATTAATTGAATATTAAAGTAGGAAATCATTATTTTCTTAAAATTCTTTGAAGTCTTTCTTGTTATGTACAGAATTATAATTATATACTGTACATTTATGGTCATTGTCTGTATTAATTTTATTCTTAATATTGTTGATTATTGCTGAAAGAAATGCTTCCAGATATTGTCTTCATGGTTAAAATTTTGCCAAGATAAAGTCACATTTAATAAAAATTGTGTGGTTTTTGATAGTTGGTGTTTAAATTGTTATGAATGTTGACAGATATAAAATTTATATTTAAATCAGAATATAGTCTGACATAACTGTTTCCTTCCCTATACAAGTGCAGTACTTTTTTCCGCTGTATATTTTAGTTTTACTATTTCATAACGATTGAAATTTTTGTCCCTTGCTATAAGTTGAAAATGTCTGTAAAAAAATGTCAAATGCAATATTTCCAAACTTATGTTTATAAAAAGCAAAACTCTATGTTATTGGTATGTTGATTTTTTTTTAATTCTTTACTTATTAATTCATATTAAAGTAAATAATTTCACAATTCAAATTTTTCTTGATTTATTTTTGATTCTTTTTAGCTTTTTATAAACTATGTTGAAATAAAAATTTTAAATAATTGCTTATTTTGAAATAGAGAAGGTCCCTGTTGTTAACATTCCAATATATTTAAGTGTCATATCAATTGCATTAAACATTAATGTATATGCTTGTAAATTGTGTGCTTGTATTTGTGTATTATAAAACTGTAAATGTATTTGTGTGAAGACTGAAGGGTCTTAAATTCGTATTAAATTTAATTTATTGCTTTTATTACTTAAAGCTTTTAATTTATAAAAGAACTTAGTTAATAGTTCTTTGATTACTTAAAATGTTTGGTATCTGTTACACAGACTATACAGTTAATGAAAGGATAAAATGGATGGATTTTTTATTATAAAATAATCTGATTTTTTAGTAATTAATCTTAATTTAATTATACTTTATTTGATTCAAGAATAATTACTTGAAATTTTTTTGAATATGTAAGATTTTACATTGAATAATTTTACCATACCTAAAATATTGAAACTTCTTTTATAGAAACTCCATGCATCAATTGGGCTGCTCATTTAACATGTTTGTTTGAAAATTCATAACAAATAAAACATTAATGTTTTGCTTTTAAAGAGTAATTTTATTTATATAAAATGATTCCCTTTCAAAATTTTCAAATTCTGGAATTTAAGAATTGAGAGAATAATTTTTATGTAAAATTGAGTACATATTTTGTTAAATGGGATTTTGGAGGTATAACATGCATTTGAGTTCTGTAGCAACCTATTTACATAAAATGATATACATATTTCTTTTTGAATATGAAAAGTTAATTTTTTTGTGTAGAATTTATAATATTATTATAATTTTACCTTTTTTAAGAATGAGTGTATTTTCCCATTATATCTTGTGTATATATATGTATGTATGTATGTGTGTATATACCAGATCTGATGAGCTTTCTGCTTTTTATTTAACAGAATTATTTTTTACACTGACTCACTATTTTCTTTCTTAGTTGTACTGCAGAGCTTTTCTTGTTTTTTTTTTTTTTTTCCAACTTTTTTTCTAATATTGAAAAACTTAATAAAAGAGGAGAGTTAGAATTGGTTTTAAAGTCATTGAAATATTTGAATAACAGACTCAATTTCATTGCTTCTTTCGAAACATTCATTTAGCTTGTTGATAGACATGATAATCTTGTAAATTGTATTATTTCCCCACATTCTTTGTCTTTTTATAAGAAATCCATTTAAATTATGTGAATGGGAAAATGTGAAATTATACTTAATTAAATTCATTCTTATTGTTCTACATTATAAACCTTTTTAGTGTTTTATTTGAATGTGAAATATATTTTTGTATTTTTATTGACAACAGTCTTGTAAAAATCTGTTTCTTTTTTCCCTAGATTTGTTACATGAATAATTTATCTTTATATCTTATTCCAATTTTTCTTAGTACTTTAGCCTCATAGTTCATAGAGCAGCCTTGGTGCATGGCGTATAATGTAATTCTGATTTAGTTTTAAAAATCATGTGTAGTACTGGAAAAATGGAAATTAAGATTTATTTTATAAAATTTTAATTAAATTAGTAAAGAGTTAATAATTATTATATTTCGTAGGCTTGAAATGGTTTCTGGGATTTTTTAGAAACTATTTTCAGAACTTACAGCTTTTGTATTTATTTATTATATTAAGTGGATAGTTATGCTTTTATTTACATTGAAAAAACCAGCTAAATAAGTCATTATAACCTACCACTTTAAAAGATACAGACTTATTGGCAAATATGGGAGGAATTACGTCTGAACTGCTGGAAAATTTTTTGGAATGTATATGTGATACCAAATATGCAATCTCTAAGTCACACTATTAGTGATACAAAGCAATATATGCTGCTGTATTATGTATTGCACAAAACATTATTCAAACACTTCTCACACATTTTGTAATGAAAGGCTCCAGTGCCTTTTCTTCCTTTCACCTATTCGTGTTAAAATGGTGTGATGTATTATGTGGAAAATGTCTTTTTTATAAATTTGTTTATGTTAAATAGAAAACTTCTTGTGTTAATTTCTTGTGATGCTCGCTGTTCTAATGTACATTTTATTTATACAGTTGGACCTCTATTTAGAAAATTTTTCAATTTTGCAAACTTTTTCCTGGAATTAAGAACATTTTATTATTTTCTTTGTAAAATAACCTCTAAATAATTAAGTGCATTTTCTACTTATTGAATTTTTTCGCTTGTGTTTCGATATTTCCCCCTCCCTGTTTTAAAAACATTTCTGGATGTTTCAAATCATTCTCTCTTTTAACACATTTTATGGTGATCGATGGTCATGATCTAGTTTTACCAGATGCCTAACTTACCTAGAGCAATAATTTTTCAAATAAAAATGTTAAAATTGATTTTATCAGCAATTAAAGTAAAGGATGCATATGGAAATGTACGCTTGAAATTACTGGTTATAAAATAATGTATGTTTAAAATTACTAGTAGGCTTCAAATTAGAAAATATCATTAATTTTAATGTAAAATTATTTTTCAAAATTGAAAATAGGGTGTATTACCTGGACAATGTATTTTTCCCCCCTTGCAGATTTTTTTTTTTTTGATGAGTAAGATTTATAAAAAATAAATAGATATTATTAATTTACCAAAAATAAAAAATGAATAATTACTATTTTTTAATATATAGTGTTTATGAATGTAAAATCTATTTTATGTTGTTTCTAAAGTAAATAAAAAGATGAATCTCTATTTAACAAATTTTCCATACAACAAACTTTTTTTCAGGATTTA
>BMAV01001802.1:0-34913 GCA_019973955.1 Trichonephila inaurata madagascariensis
TGTTATCTTTAATCAAAAAAAGAACATGAATTTTCAAAAAAGGGGGAAGAATTTTGACTTTTTAAAAATATCTGATTTTTTCCATCGCTTAATTTAATGCAATAAATTTCATCTATATTAAAATATTAAAGATTCAATCGCATTACATCATTACTCTTATCTGATTAATTTTTACAAACTTTGATGCTCTGCTGTAGTTTTAACGAGTTTCATTATCCTAACGTTCATAATCAGCAGTTTCAAGAGGTACAGGATTCCAAAGAATAGATGTGTAATGTAGCGGAGTGCAGAAAGAATTTTAAACCCAAGAGCAAGTTAAATTTTCTGAAATAAAAAAGCATAAAATATTATAGCTTTAAATTTTAACCCACAATTTAATTTCATATTAATCTATATATATAAAAAAGAAAAGCTAGACTCTCTCACACTCATTCATTGATCAGATCTCCGGAACTATTAGACATACTGATTTGAAATTGGGTAGACCTGTTTCTTTTGTTGAGTAGAGATTCTTTCAGATTTCCGGGTGTTGGAGATAAAAAATTTCCCGTTTTAAACTGCTAGACCCATGAATTTGAAATTTTTTAGAACGTGTTTTAGTTAATTGGAGATCTGATAAGAACGACTTTTACAGATATTGACTCTCAGCAGAGAAAGGGGTTTGCGAGGGTGTTATAGATAAACAAAAACTTCCGGTTTTGAACCTTTACACAACAGACGTGTTGAGTAAAGATATACTACTAAGAACGAGTTTCGACTCTCAGAATGGAGAGGGGGATCATGGGGCTGTAAAAAGTAAATGTACTTCGTCTAAGAAATTCAAGTTTGATACATTTTAAATCTCAAAAGAGATGAGGGATAAAATTTTTTTAAAGGTATCCGCCCATTGGAACCGTGTTTTTAAAAACGCATAAATAAAATTGCATGATTTTTATTTCAAAAAAATACATGTATAAAATTTTTTGGAAAATTTGAAAAAAAATGTTTTATTTAAAAACAATATTTTTTAAAAAAATTTAAAAAATTTTTCCCAAAATTTTATTTTTAAAAAATTCATTATAATAATAATTTGCCTGTATATAAAAACGAACCCCCCTTCAGAGGCTCAACTAGTTTTTTTAAAATTCCCTTATTATCAGAGTTACCCCTTGGGGAAAAAATAAATGGGTTTTTTTCTTAAAAATTTCTCCCCTTTTGTTTTAAAAAAATTGGATAAACCCCCCCTGTTATATATTTCAAAATTCTAGTTGACCCTGTACAGGGTCGACTATAGACGGGGATATTATTATAATGAACATTTTTTAAAAAGGGAGAAAAAAAAATTTTTTTAAATTAATTTTTTTCTGAAAAGAAAATAATTTTTTGTCAAAATTTCAAAATAATTTTATACTGTATTTTAATCTAATGACACTAAAAAATCTAAAATTTTCCATTTTGCGCTTTTAAAAACACGTTCCAACTGTCGGGAAACCTTAAAACAGTTGAAAGCCTAGTAATAGGACTCGGACATAAATAACTTTAAAATAATACATAATCGTATAGCATTGTGAAATATCCAGCAAAATGGGTGGGTAGAGGCCAGTAATTATTCAATTCCTACTCTTAGCTCACAATCTCTATATATTTATTTATTTATTTATCTTGATGGAAATTTCGATCGTTAATAAAATACATCTTAAAGCGCTCCATTTAGGTGAAATTTTATATAAAGGATTATTTTGGATGACAATACAATAATATAATAATAATTAAAAAAAATTAACTGATTAAAACAAATTATTTAAAAATTACAAATAAAAACCACGTTATAAATTTTGGGACTTGTGTCAAAACTTGAAAAGTTTTTTTCTCACGTTTTAAAAAGTATTCAGTTGAACTGTTTTATTTTGGATGACAATACAATAATATAATAATATTAAAAAAAATTAATTATTAAAACTAATCATTTAAAAATTAAAAAAAACAACCACGTTGGCATCTTTTTTTGACTTGTGTAAAAACGGGTTTTTTTCTCACGTGTTAAAGTATTCGTTGAACTGAAATTTATATACACGATTTTTTTGGGATGAAAAATACGATACTTTAATGATAATTAAAAAATGAACCCACTTAATGTTGCGATTCTGTCCGATGTATATACATATTTATATTAATTGTAACTATTTAATAAAAAGTACGAAAATAAAATTTTTCTTTGTTGATCTAAGTAGGAATTGACTTAAAAACCTTTTTTTTATATATTACTTGTTATATGCTGATATTATAAAGCAATAAATAAATATGCTTTTAACAATTGTTGTTTTGGGTATAAAAAATTTTTTTTACAAAAAATTAAAACATACTACCATGCTAAAAAAAATAGAATATCTTAAAAATAATTTTTCATTAAATAGAAAGGTTTTATCATAAGAGCGTGTAGTTATTTTCGACCTATATATCCAATGTTTATCATGAAATGTTTAAAATTTATTTTCTACTAATTGTAACGTCAAAGTAAAGGCAAATTTACCCCAATATGAAATTTCAAATTTTTAACAAATAATTAATTTAATTTCGAGAATTGATTGAATTTTCAGCTGTCAAAATTGTCGATAATTTAGTTCGTTATCTTTTCCTGAAAAGTGAAATGTTTAACAAGAGAGATGTCAATTAAGATATGTCAAACTAATTTTTCAACATCGCTGAATGAACTGAATTATTAATTTAATGAATTTGCCAGATTTCACTGCATACAGATTAAAAATAAAAATTGTAAATTAGTATGTGCATGAGTAATACATTACTTGTTGTCAATACATATACTTTTTTATATTTAATCTGATTATTAGTATGTATCTTTAATTTAAAATTGCCGTAAATGCTTGTTTTTTTTTATATAAATTTAAGTAACTTTTATTAAGAATTTCGGATTTTTCAGAGTTCACTTAATAAATAAATAGCATGAACTTAGGAATTCTGAACATGAAAACGTAAGAAAGAATGAATATGAAGTTTTTGAGTTTTCATTAATAATATTTAGTTTTTCAGTATTACACTGTGTAATTTTTTCAAACAAATTAGCTATGAAATTATCTAAGATCCAAGCACCATGAAGTATATGTAATAAATATGTAACAAATTATATTCAACAATTGACCAAACCCAAACAGTTCTGGGTTTTCGTTTCTGTAAATATTTATTCGATAACAAAAGATACTTTAAGTTTTTTTTTCCTTTCCAAATTAATATTTAGTGACATTTTAAAAAATTCTTCGTACGTAGAAATGATAGTTCTTTTTAACACAAAAGTGATTTTTCTAGATAAAATCTTAGCATGGCAATGATTTTAAGAATATATTTCGATTTCATTACATTTATTTAAACTGGAAAATTGAACAATTGTTTATATTATATTTCTTACTACGATTGTTTGCAATAATTTATGTACATCTGAGACAGAAGGTTATGCTTAAAATTTTAAATACAATTTTCTATTTGTTGAATTTGACCTTAAATTACTTTTTAATTCTGGTTGATTAAAATTTTGGTGAAAAGTATAACAGTTTCTATTTTTTGAATAATACGTTAAAGTAATTAATTGTATTATTTATAAAAATGATTTTATTACGGTTGAAAATTTGAACAAGATATATAAATAAATATATATAGGGAGAGTGTGAACTAATAGTAGGAATTGAAAAAATACGAACCTGACAAATAAAATATAAATTTAAAGATAGTTATTTGAATAAATGTTAAGTCCCCTTATTAAATAATAATAAATAAGAACCATACAATAATTATTAGCATATTCAATAGCCTTAAATTAATAAAATTATCGTGTTCCCCGTATTGAAACACTTATTCTCATAAGTAAACATATGCTATTGAAACTCATTCCGTTACGATTTCAATTCCACAATGACAAATAATGAAATACTTTTCTACTTCATGCATTGAAAGCTGTCTTATGAATCATTTAAGCATTGAAAAGGAATAACTGACAGTCGCTTTGTGAATTTGATTCATTTCGATGACAAACCAAATTTGCTTACGAGCTCCCATGTGCTACAAATGGATTTATATTAAGAATTTAAGATGAAACGAGGTTGAATTGTAAGGATACGACAGCTATGGTAAACATCGAATTCGTGTAATTAAAATATTTTGAAACGGACAGGAATAAAGCGACATTAACGGACATAATAAATCAATCATTAAGGCTTGTTTGCTCTTTGAAATTTAATGGAGAAATTTAGAGGATATTAAATTATCAGACTAATCTACAGATAAGGACTAAATATCATTGATAAAATGAATGAAAATATTTGCTTTTAGCTTTAAGAGAATCAGAACATCATACACATTCAAAAAATAGAGTTTTCAATTTTGATATTAAAGTATAGTTAAAAAATATTTTTCTGAATCTAAAAATGTATAACACTTATATGTTCGTTGATAAAATAACCTTAAAATAGGAAAAAAGATTGACAAACATGTAAACAAATGTTTAATTTTTCCACTTTTAATCTAAAGCCTAATTTTTTGTTTTAAGGTACACGTTTAAAAAAAGCTATTGCACTATATGGTTCCAAATTTTGTATACTTTTATACAGGATACCTATGTATATAGTGAACCTGTTTTTTTTAGTCGAAGTAGTACATAGTTCTTTAAAAAATAGTTTTATGTATGAAAAGGGGGAGTAAAAAATTTTAAATGCTACAACGTTTTATATTTTTTTTAAAGAAACTATCTTAATATTTTACTAAAAAAATAGATTCACTATATTTTGTGTATTATTTTATATAGGTGCAAAAAATATTTTAATATTTAAGAGATACTTTTTTAAAAAAAATGGTACCTTAACATAAGCATGTATTATGAGATCTCAAAAATTACGTCCAACTCAAATTAAACTGAAAAAAAAAATTAACTAAAAAATTACTTTTGTATTACTACAGAATGATTAAACATCTTTATTAAGATCACAAAAGAATTTAAGCTCTATTGGAAATTTTTAAAGATATATGTCCCAAAAACAAAGAGTCTTATTTTTGGCATTTTACTCGTTCGAGCATGTCCGGGTACCCTTAAGTTGAAGAGTGAATAAAAAATGAGTTGATATAAGAGAAAAAAAATTAAAATATATAAACACTTAAAAATGTATTCTGACTCTTACAATTTAGATGAATATTTTGAAAAAAAAAGAGGCTTGAATGATGAATGCTTGCTTTACAGAGCGAAGGAAGAAAATTGATGGATTCAAATGAATGCCATTTTAGGGAATCAAGAGGTTATTAACGATAGACCTCGTAATATTTTACTACGATCAAGTGATAATACACATCCAACTCCTAATTTCCATATTATGAGAGGACTTTGAGATTAAGGTATCCAAACACGTTGAAATGATCAAATTCGATCAAAACTTATACAGTCGGACCTCTATATAACGAAGTCGCTAAATCCAGGAATAAGTTCGTTATATGGAAAATCGTTATAAAGAGGTTCATCTTTTAATATACTTTATAAACCACTTAAATCAAATTTTAAATTCATAAACACTATATATTAAAAAAAGTAATTATTCATTTCTTTTTTTAAATTAATATATATTTATTTTATATATCTTACGCATCAAAAAAGATAGAAAGAAAGAAAAACGGCAAGAAAAACAAGAAAAAAGAATACCTGTATATCTGTGTAGAAGAATTCACTGTATTTTCAATACTAAGAAAATAATTTTATTCTAAAATTAATGAATTTTAAGGACATTTTATAATTTAAAGCATACAAGTAATATTAAACATACATTGTTTTATAATTAGAACAAGGGGACAACTTCACTGAAGGTGAAAGATGATATCAAAAATGCTTCTAGTGAACTGGACAATGGGGGTTAAAGGTTGCACTGCTTGGATGAAATGTCCAGAACTCTATTGCTCTCGGCGAGTTAGGATCTAATAAAACCAGTTCAAGATTTATGATTACCATGAAATGTGTTAAAGAGAGAATAATTTGAAATGTTCAGAAATACTTTTAAAAAAGGAAAAACAAAAATTGAATCACAAAAGAAAAGTTCGTTATATAGAAAATGCACTTCGCTATAGAGAGGTTATTTTACGAAGAAAACCGTGAAATGTTCAAGGTTCCAGGAAAAAGTTCGCTATTTAGAAAAATTCGCAACATAGGGGTTCGTTGTATAGAGGTTCGACTGTATATATTTTATTTTATTGAATAGATCTATCTTTTGGCATTGCAAAACATACTTTGTTTGTTACCTAAAGGTCAAGTTAATACAAATTTCATAAAATTAGAAAACCGGAACTAGAAGTAGACATTTTTAAATTGAACAAAATTTGTCACTGTATGTGTGCAAGTCTCAGAGCTCAAAATATTAAAAATCTATTTTTATGAAGTTTTTTAGCCTGATATTTATATTATTTTCTGGAGAATGTACTAAAATATTTCTTACTGTATAAATATTTTTGAGTTATGACCTGATAGCTATATTATTTTCTAGAGAATGTACTAAAGTATTTCTTATTGTATGAATATTTTTTGAGTTATGACCTCTTATAATTTTTCTCGATCTCTCTCTCAGCTCTAAAACTTTAAAGTTTTAATAAACGTTAAAATTTCAGATAAATACATCTAATTTGTTTTTGCAATACCTTTACTGATATAAGTTTATTACCTTTCCTCTAACTGCTTTGAAGTTTTTCAAAAATATTGCTAAAATTTCCCTTATAAATGTGATTTTTGTAAAATTTAGATACTTTTTTTAAAAAAATATTGTTAGTTAAATATTAGTATTTATTCGTAATGATTCCATAAAAAACATTTTAATGTTCCAGTATGTTATTTTTTAAAAAGTACTCCGAATGTGTTCAGTTACATTAATTAGTATATGACTCGCAGCTGGGCCAATTATTTCTTATGACGAGTCTAATTGAAAGCTGACTCGAGCTCATTTTTCGATTTGAGCGTCATCTCACTCAAGACAACTTAACTATCATAACTATTAACTCTGAGATAAAAAAGGAAAATGTAACGAAATGGGAAATGTAACGAATGGAATGCAGATTCATGTAACGAAAATGGACTTCTCCTCCCCTCCCTCTACGGATATTTGCTTAAATTTTTTAAACCACAAAATTTGGTTTCAGAAAAATTTTACACATTTATCTTTTCTACTTTGAAAAGAAAGTTAAAAAATAGAATAAAACCTGAAATATTTATGCATCTTACATATATAGTAAAATAGCTTTTGTTTAAATTCGTTATCCATTTTCAAAATTCATTACTGAATATTTAATTACAAAATTTGATCAGATTTCTGAAATTCGCGTAATTTTATATCTTGTACATTTTATCTTTTGTTATTTGTACATTCTACATTTTTATTAGTATATGCAAGCCTTAAAGAAAACACATTAACATCAACACCAAGCTCAAAGTAATTCCCATTTGTTAAAGCAACGAATAAAACAGTAAATGTTTAGATTGTGTAGTTAACAAATCCCTAAAATTATATTTATTGTACATCATTCGCAGCAAAACTACATATGTTTATTTTAAATCAGTTATTACAAATTTCCTATTGTCTGAAGGATAATGTTCTTAATAAATTTAGCTACACGAATTTGAATTTAAGAATGAAAAATATATGAGAATCTGAATCGCAGAGCTCACTCAATATTGGTACACTATAGGTTGTGAAATCTCTGTTCTGATCATTTTTGAAGTATTATATTAATATGAAGTTCAGTCTCATCATTTTAACAATTCTTTCCGGTAGGTCATGCTGACCACATGATTAGAAATAAGTAAATGAATTTATTTCTAGAGAAAGAAATAAACATGAGTATTTTTACTTTTTAAAAATAAAATATTTTATTACAATGAAATATTTCTCATACTTTCTGTAAATATTTGTCCAAGTCTATTGAATTCTAAGCAATATAAGGGACTGTAATATTCTTGTAAGAATTTGGCAGTACTCTATTTAACAGATTATTTTGGGTTACTTAATCTACAAACAAAGGATTAACATATTGTGCCTTCAAAGAACATCGAGTAATACAGCTTAGACACATTTAATCTGCTGGAGCTCAAAGTCTTATGGGGCTGATTGATTAATTGTTTATTAACATCGCTTTTCGAATCAACAAGAGGTCGCGGTAGCCTAGTGGTGAAGGTTACGGGCTCGTGGCTGGCATGTCATGAAATCCAATTTCGTGCCGCTGAAGACACGCCGTGCAGAGGAGGCCGTTGTACGTTAAATGTGTCGAGGCTCAAACGTCTTCCATTTGATGTAGCGTGAAAATTGGAAGAGGGGCATGCCTGCTCAGGTGTCGTCCTCATGGCTTGACCATGGTTTAAAATAACGAGGTCCATCACCAAAAGCTTTCGAGTTGCTGAATAGTGCGAGATTAATATTCACTCACTCACTCGAAGCAATAAGAAGACTGTTGAAAATAAACCTTGGGATTCTGAGTCACGGTCAAGACACGTGAACTACGCTTGTGGTGATTCCTCTCTCTCCGCCCTTCTACATCGGGCCAGCTTGAGGACTTTAAGACAAGATTCCATATGTATCAGCCCCACCACACGGCATGTCGTTAGTGACATCAGGGTATTCAATACTAATGGTTCCATAGAAACAATACGGGTTACGAGTTATCGACCATGATTAATCTGCTACTGCAGCTAAATTTTTAATTTTAGTGCGGTGGGATGGAAAAGTGGGGTCCAATCTTAGGTGAAGACTTTCGTCGTAGTCTAAAATTGTGATGTGTTCCAATTTTATTGAGCTACTTTTTGAGTTGGAAAGATATAAAGTTTTAAATAAAGAAATAAAGAGCCTTCTTTTCGTTAATTTTTATCAAAACTTGCTAAATTTACTCTCTGTTTTGATTCCCACATGGAATTATTCCTTTATTAAGTTGTTAAGTTTTAAATGTTATAAAAGAATTCCATAATATATATATTCCATATTTTATTAAAAGTACATGACAAAAAATTAAGTCTATAAGTTAAAAACCAACGAATTTTTTTTTGGTTAAAGAAATCTAATGTGTTATGATTATTGGAGTTGGTTTGCCCTTTTTCTGAATTATTTTAATTTTAATTGTTTAAATTCGATTTATTCAAAATAATACGAAAAATCACATTTTTTAATACAGTAATAACATTGAATAAGTGATAGGAACTTTAAACATGAAAGGTATAATATATAAAAACACAACGACATTTATATTGCTTAAACTATACATATTAAATTAATATCAGTTATAAGGGAATATTTCTAAGGCAAGGAAAATTCAAGGGAAAATAGCTTACAAGCTAACACGCCATACCATACATTTAAGTCTACAATGATTAATATTTACTTAAAATCCTTATTGTCCGTGTTTTATTTCCTATGTCAAATTGCACGATAATTTTTAATATAAGAAAAAAAAGGAATTATTTTATTGATTATTTTAGAAGATAAAACGGAAAGTTTATAAAAATGTTTGAAATTGTGCTTCTCTATGGCTCATGAGACCACTGTAGCCGAGTGGTTAAGGCTTGTGGCTAGCTTGTCATGAGTTCGAGCCCTAGCGTCAATGAAGTCGCTCTGTGTAGAGGGACTGATGTACGTTAAATCTATCGTGGCTCAAAGTCTTCCAAGTGACGTGATGTAGGTAGTTTGGAGAGAGGGATACCACCTCAGGTGTCTTGCTCATCCCTTGATCGTGGCTAAAATTATGAGGGCGGTGCCAATAGCCATTGCTATGTTTAAAAGGAGACATTAATAAACACCCATTCACTCAACATACTTTTACTGTGTTTTTAACCCCTCAGGGGGCTCACCTTCTTTAGGTGGGTACGGGTGTCACAATCCCGAGGTACCCTAGTGATCTTTTCCTTTTCTTAAGGGGTTTACTATCTTTGGTAAACACGGGTGTCACGACCCCGGGGTACCCCAGTTATCCTTCTCTATTTTCAACCCTCCATCTTGTCATCCAATTTCTTCTTTTCCCGTCCAGACCACAGACCTATGAATGTTTGGCACAGTATAGCCAAAACTGGCTCTTGCGCCATAAAACACCAAACTCAACTCAACTGTGTTTTTAATGCATGGTTCATTTGGAGCTTAAATGATATTTCTCGAACCACGCAAGTATGATCATTTTGTAATTCTAATAATTTGTATATCCTAACCTTTGTCTTAGGTTTCCTGAAAGTTCGTTGAATTTGCATGACTTTCTCATAATATTGCAAGTTTCCCAAACAGTAGTGTGTAATATTGTTATAAATAAACTTATTTAAATTTTAGAGGAATACTTAAATCCATTAAATATTAACATAACGATCTGTAATTTAAGATGATAGATTGATAACCTTGGGAAGGACCAAAAAAAAGTTGACTAATTTTACAATTTGCTTCCATGCTTTCGAAACTAACTTAACGGAAGACACTGTAATTAAAATGAATTCATCATAATTAAAAGAAAATATAATCCTTTTCTTTTTGAAAGTTATTGCTTTGAATAAAATTTTAAGAAGGTGCTTTAAAATCTAATTTATCAACATACCATTTCGTAAACATTTTTAAGACTCTATTAAATTTTATGCTTTCATTTTGCCACAAACACTCTTTTAGGCACTACTATCTTATTTATAAGTTTTCTGTTGCATGTTCTAACAATCTCATCTTTTTTGATGCTCTGACTTCTAAAACATGTCTTTTTTAATCAACGTTTTGTTGCAACAAAATTTCATTCTCTCTAGTGATATTTAAGGGAATATAACTTTATGTTGGAAAGAAGGTTATATTGCAGGGAAAGAATTGTGTCAAACTGTACACAGTTGGAGAATCATAAAACATTAATTTCGCTCATTGGGTTCTGGAAAAATAAGAATTTAGTGACTTCTGAAATATTGATTTGTTTCAACACTCTATACCTTAAGTTACAAACAAAGAAAAAAGGAGGAAAAAACTCAACTGAAAGGATAGGTTTTTTTCTCGCCAATTTTTATCTGTTAAAGTACCAAATTATTTAGTCGCATAGTGAAAAAAAAATTGTAATCCAGGTTTTTTGTCAAACTGCCTTTTCATTGCATAGTGTTACTTTAATTGTACTAGAATAGTAAGAAATGGGCGTTCCACGTACCTTAGTCTGCCCTAAAAGGATTTCTAAGTTAAAATTCTTTTCTTCAGGAACTAAATTCTTAATTAAGTTAAACTTTTGAAAATTCCTTTTCTGAAAAATGCGAGAGAAATGTTGTTAATTTGTAAATTAAACTAATAAGATTCTTGTAATTAAAGTAGCTTTATGTTAAACTAGGCGATTTTTCAAAAATTCACTTAATTAATTATCCTCTACATTCTCAATTAATTATCATCCGAAAGTCTTCTTATAAAGATATTCTTTTAAATTTCAGTTTCCGTAAAATAAATAAAAAATGTTTAAAAGTAATTAAATTTAAAGAGAAAAGTTATCTGCAACACAATAACAATTAAAAAATATGTCTTCGTACCTTCTATATTCATGAGATAATATAAATATGTATGATGAGCAAAATTAGGAATGAAATTCATTGTAACGAAGTTTGAAAGAAAAATTTGTATTATTTTTAAGGATTTTTTAAAAATAATCCTTAATTATTACTCAAAACGTAGGTAGCTTGTCAAAAATTAAAACCGGCTCTTTTTAAATTTTAATTTTAAACATGAATCTCTCTCTTCTATGTCTTCAGGTAGTATTCAATAGAATGTAAACGTCATGTAAAACAAGCAATATATATAAATATATATATAAATTAAACCATTTTTTACTTTGAATAGATGAATATAAAGCATTTTATTAACGATTGAAAATTTGAACAAGATATATATATATATATATATATATATATAGGAAGAGAGTGAACTAATAGTAGGAGTAAAAGGAAACGTAAATGTCTCATTGCATTAGAAATAGTGGGTAAAGGATATCTTATTTTTGGAATAAGTTGGAAAAAAATATAAAAGTAAAAAAAGGGGTACAGAGAAAATTTAACTATCACTTATAAAGAAAAAAAATTCTCCAAGTTTACGCTTTGATAAAACACAGAATTTTATTGTAACCAAAATTATCACAATTTTATAAGTAATACCTTTTAATTAAACAACTGAAAGTTAAGAGTCTTGCGTTTTTATTTTAATACTTTAGTCTATTAGATTAATATTCTCTGTATTTTGTGTACTATAATCTTTTCAAAAACTGAATCACACAAACACACCCCAGCACATTAAGAAAATCTTTAACGTTTATATTAAAACTGCATCTATTGGAAAGTAATTAAGTTTTAATACTGTAATCTACTATCCTAAATAAGAAACATCTTCTATGCTAAATGAATAATTAAGTACATTTTATGTGTGTGTGTGATTTCCTAATTTTATATGCCAACAAAATATTAAGCCTTTAACCAAAATAATATCAATGGAGTTATTTTTGAAGTTAAGAGTTGAATAATTCTAAAGTAATTCCAAGGCCAAAAACTTTTGATCGATGGATTTTTCCTATTCTGCTATGTTTAAAATATTTGTGTTTTATATTATAATATATAAAAATTTGAATATATTAATTTATTAAAATCCTTTTCTGTTGTAATTATCAATTAAAATTTAAGATTGATGCCTTGATCGATCTTCATAAAGGCTAAGTCTAACCAAATTTAGTATGAATGTTCCATATATGCATTCGTCAAACGTATCATCTTGTACTGGTGTTTGTATATATGCTTACGTGCTTATATATAAAAGACCAATAATTTTGCTTAATATAATAGAATAGAACCCAAACTTTAAGATTATATATATTCTAACTTTATAATCATAATAATAAACGTTCATTTTAAATAATATTGTACTTGATTTTTCTTTAATTAATAAAATGTTTTTTATACGCAATATATTCGATATATTAACATAATTTCGTTAATTAAATTTTATGTTGCGTTATAACATTATGCATATTTTTTTTACATTGTAAGTTTGCAGAGTGATGCATGAATATTCTCTCGTATATCATAACTATAAGCCCATCAGAGAGTATATTCGAGGATTTTTTATCTGCAAAAATTATTTACACATTAGGGTTTCTTTCTTTCATAGTAATACGAAACCTCAACTTTGAAAAATGCAATTGAAAAACGAGCACTTTTTCCGAACAAGTTAAGCGTGTATATATGAAATAATTCCGCTTAATGTAAGGCATTTTTAAGTTTAATACTACGTTTTCGATGGAATTATATTACTTATTGCAGTCCTTGAGGGATAAGGAAGCATGGATACTTTCAAATGGACGTTTTATCGACGATCAAACGGGTAAAGAGTGGGGACAGTAAAAAGTACAACCCCCCCACACAAATAGACAGTCACAAAAGCATTCTTTGTTTACTCGCGAGATTTAACCCTTTATAGTTTTAGTTAACTGGAAGTTGTTAGAATCGTATTATTTCCGTTAAGAGCTTTTTTGTTCGTCCGAATACACAGGTGATGCAAGATAACATCATCCTGTTTTAAAAGCGCTATCGTTTCAGTTTTTCAGGAGATAAAGTTGTGGTTATTTCCCATTAGATGGGTAAAATAAAAAATAACTATTACACAAAGTAAGGAAAAGCAACTGCAATGAAATCCTTTAAGAGAAAATTTAAATGTGTGGATTATGTATATATATATATATATATATATATATATATATTGATTCCTGTGTTATGATTGAATTATATATATATATATATATATATATAGGCTTATTCTCTACAAACAAGAGACAAACATCCATCAATCACATTCGAAAAACACATAGACAGTAGGAAAATCACACATCGAAGGACATATGAGTAACCGAGAATAAAAATTATAAAATGGATGCTGCAGTGTTATAAACATTGGTGACTTAAGACAGCTAATATATAAAATAATTTGTATAAAAGTGGGGTTGAACATGTTTTTTTGGCCAGCCAACCTTCCCCCGTCATGTAAATAACACTGAGCAAACACCAATTGAAAATAATGGATAAGAATATCTAAATCCATTACAAGATAGAGGTAACTTACCTAAAAATTGCACTTACAGATTCAAAGCCCACGCTAAATCTGTGGAATAAATAAATAAGTTATTGCCAGATAATATATATATATATATGTAGAATTACATGGACATGATTTAATGCATTCTGGTATTTCTGGTGTTGAGGTGATCTTTTTTTTTAGTGATAGTTGCAATCGTAGAAAGGAAGAGGAGGCTTTTTTGATGTTAAAATGTAATATATTCTTGACAAATAAATGGCGACATAAAAGTACAGCACAACACAAATAGACAAACACGCGCTCATTTAAACATTCACAAAAATATTCATTGTTCCCTCGCGAGATCTCGTCTATTTATAGTCATGATTAACCGTAAGCTATTAAAATCATGTGATTTCTAATAAAGGCTTTTCTGATTGGTTCGAATACGCGGGTGATGCAAAGCTGCATCATCCTGTTTTAAAAACGCACAAGTTTCAGTTTTTGGAACATAACGTTATAGTTATTCCCCATTAGGTGGGTAAACTAGAAATTAATTATCCCGTGAAGTCTTGTCGGGCCTAAGACCATTGTGAATTAAAATACCCCAAGAGAAAATTCACAGAAATTACTAAATGTATATCTTTTTTAATGTCCTCACAGATTTAAGGGTCAATAAAAAACAGTAACTTTCTCGACTATCTCGTAGAATATTTTTTTAAGACTACTTTTTCGTATGCCTACAATCTAATATATTTCTCATCTGATCGGAAACTCAATGTTTCTAAAAATAGCTAACCAGTTGCTAGTGTCCCTCTGGTCCAATATTTTTTCACTGGCTAAGAGAACACTTCAGATCAACCGTGAATGACGTAGACAAACAACATGGATTCGTGTTACCGAAACACTTTGTTCCGTGTTTTCCAGTGCTTTCGTGGGATTACCGGAGCGGACGGGGAAAAAATCTCTTTTGGATTGAAATGTTTACTCCACGGAGAAATTCTGGAGAAGGATTTGTCTTTCAAAGACTCTACACCCCGGTTTTTGCTTTTAAACCTTATTTTGTATTTGTAGTTTCCTCAATGCAACTACATAAAAGGAGATTTTCTTTGATATCTATTTACAATTTTTCAAAGATTTACCCTGTCACAGAAATGCTGAATAATGTAAATAGAGCAAAATACACATTTTACACTTTCGAAGAAGAGTTTACGTTTCCATTTCGTGGCGAAAGCTATATTTCTGATGTGAGATGGACAGTTGTTTTTTTATTCCCATGGAGAAAATTGAATTTAGAATAAATTTTATCTTCGATGAGTTATATTGGCTGCCTCTACGTCGTCTGACTGTTTTCCAAAACCTGAAAAAATAAGGGGGTGGGGGGGGGAATGAAATAGGTTCTTTTGGTAGAAAATAAGTTCTTAGTTTTCAGTTCATATGTTTTGACTAAATATGAAACAGATGAGACGAAACAAAATATCTAGTTTTACATATCTCATATTAAATAATGAAGACTGGATACCCAAATCTTATATCAATTTCTTCGGATTGTTTTCTTTTTCTCGTTCTAGTTTAAAAATTGATATTGATTAAATCAGTACTTCTCAAACTTTCTATATTCGCGACCTAATTTTCAATTAGAATTTTTATCGCGCCCACCTTCCCCATACAATAACAATTTGTTGAATGGCGTAATAATGTATAATACTTTGACGGTAAAGCTGCAATACGATCCTGATTTTAAACTGTACAAAGTATCAAGATAAGTATTAAATTTTGTGTATGACAAGCCCATTGAAAAAATCAATAGTAATTGCTAAACTTGTTCATAACTTAGTATTGATACTTAGTATCAAATATATTGTACCGTACTGATACATTTATAAGTGTACTATATCAGAGTAAATGTGTATTTTTTTATTATGTCAGAATAAATTTTGTTTTGTTTCCTTTTAATAAATTGATAATTATTTAAATAATCTTTTATTTTCGACTTTCCGATGCACTCGCGTCCCCCTTGTAGGGTTATCACACCCCCTAGGGGGCGCGCCCCACAGTTTGAGAAATACTGGATTAAATGAATTGTTTGAATTTTTGAGTGATTGTAATCACAATAATACAAAAAACAGGTTTTAGTTGGAGTTTTTTAAATTTGGCTGTTTTAATATTAAAACTGAATAAATTATATATATATAGATATATACAGGTTTGATTGTATCCGCAGTCAAACCTATTTTATGTGGATTATAGGAACAGCAAAAAACCACTCAAAAACCATTAAAAAAAATTGATAAATTGATTTAACAAAGATATTTTTAAACTTTCTTAAAGAAATATTTTTTTATAAGGTAGATAAGGATCACATAAAAAAAGCCTCTCAGAAATTACTTTCAAGCCTTACGGAATATCGCTTCTTAAGAGCTTAAGAGGAAATACAACCTCTAACAATAAAGTCCGGTGAATGAAGTCAGAATAGCCGATCTGTTAACACTGGCGACACAAAACGCTGCACATGCGTAGTGGCAGTTGTTGACCATTTGCCGCCACTGTTGTTCAGTTGATCGTCGTTTGTGTTCCGTGTAAGACTTGTTTTACAAAGTGCTCGCTTAGGGCGCTGGTTCTTAACTGAGAACAGGAAAATGAACGGACATAGGATTAATTTAAAGTTTTGTTTTAATCTTGGCAAGGCACCAAAAGAAACTTATGCGATGCTGGTGCGTGTTTATGAAGATGAAATACTGTCCATGAAATGTGTGTACGAGTGGTTTGCCCGTTTTCGGAAAGGCTGGCACAGTATTTCGGTTAACCCCTGTAGCGGAATACTGGTAACCTCTGTCAGTGAGGAAAACATTGAAAAAGTAAGTGTCACCTTTTTTGATAGTCAAGGCATTATTATCCACGAAGAATTTCTACATGAGGGAACGACGATTAAAGCTGTAAACTCTCAAACGTTATATATTTGCGACCCAATTTTCAATCAGAATTTTCATCGCGTCCCCCTTCCTCATACAATAACAATGTGTTGAATGCAGTAACAATGTATAATACTTTGACGCTAAAGCTACAATACGACCCTAATTTTAAACCCTACAAGGTATTACGATAAGTATTAAATTTTGTGTACGATAAGCCCATTGAAAAATCACTAGTAATTATTAAACTTGTTCTTAACTTAGTATTGATACTTAGTATCAAATATATTGTACCGTACTGATACATTTATAAGTATACTATATCAGAGTAAATGTGTATTTTTTATTATGTCAGAATACATTTTGTTTCCCTTTAGTAAATTGATAATTTTTTTAAATAATCTTTATTTTAGATTTTCCAATACGCTCGCGCCCCCATTGTAGGGTTATCACGCCCCCTAGGGAGGCGCACCCCACAGTTTGAGAAACACTGCTGTAAGGTACATTGAAGTTTTGAAAAGTTTCATTAAACGTCTAAGCAGGGTACGAAGCCAATGGGCACAACAAGGTTCATTTTTTTTTGTTTTCGACAATGCTCCCCCTCACACAGCCAATATCGTCAAAAATCTCCTAGCAAAAAAGGGGGTGGAGCAAATTGAACATCCTCCGTACTCACCAGATCTCAATTCTTAAGAATTCTTCCTATTCCCACGGCTAAAACTCGCTTTGAAAGGAAAGAGATTTGAACATATTCCTGACATCCAACGAAAAGTGACGAAGCTTTTGAACACTCCAAGTGAAGACTTCTTACAAAGTTTCCAGGACATGTATAGCAGATCTCAGTGGTGCATAGTTATGGGAGGTGAATATTTCGAAGAACAATAAAGTAACTTTCAAAGGGTGTCTCAGGAGTGTTAATTTTGTCTCGACAGGTAAAAATTTAAACAATTTTCAAACAGGTATAATTCTTTTAAATTTAAATTAAATAATTCGAATATTTTACATGTTATTTACAAAGGATTGTGGCTTCAAAAAAGTACAAAATGTTTGAAATATAATACTAATTTTAAAAATTATGAGCATATGAAAATTCTGTAATAAAAAAAAAATTCTGTAATTTTTGCGTTGCTCACGCTGTTTTCTAAAATAGTAGCCTCTGATGTGTATAAAACTTTATAGAATTATAAAATGTATCATACTCTTTAAGCCCTACATCGTTTAAGAATAATATATATTTTGTATTTCAAAATATTTGAAAAATATTTAAATTTTTAAAAAAAATTTGAAAATGTGATTTTTTTTTTAATTTTTTAAAAAATATAATTTATTATTCTATTTATATATAAAAAAACTACAGTGTAATAAAGATACATTTAACTTTATCAATAAACTTATAGCTAGTAATTAAAGCTACTATTTTAGAAAATAGCATGCGCAACGTAAAAAGTAATATTTCTTATGGAAATGTTTCTTATTTTCGTATGCTTATAATTTTAAAAATTATGATTATATTTTTAACATTTTTCCCTTTTATGCAGCCCCATTCCTTTGTAAATAAGTAGTAATGTGTAAAAGATTCGAATTATTTAATTTAAATTTTAAAGAATTATATCTGTTTGAAAATAGCTTATATTTTCAGCCCTCTAGAGAAATTTAACACCCATGAGATCTCTTAATATTTTATTTACGTTAATGTAACAGGACAATGCTAATGTTATTTATTGTCAGAGGTTGTATCTAAAGGAGTAAATCAATAATCCATAGTTTTTCAGATACTGAAAAAGAAGTAATTACTAAACATGACCTCCAAGTCCTTTCCATAACTACATCAGATTCTTCATAAATGCCCGGAAATATCTATTTCTATTTCGTTAATTTTCTTGCGTTATCTCAATGGGCAAGAGTCCTTATACAGTGATTAAACCACATAATCAATACATCAAGTGCTGTATTATTAATATGATTTCTATGTATTATTAATATGTTTCTAGGGGCACTGAGAATATTCCTCCCGTAACTAGAATTACAAATTTACAAATTTTTTAACAACATATCTCGACGAGAATGTTTTTTTTAACGAAGATTAAATCCCCCCTCTCCAAATATAGATTTTTGTTAGATTTTTTATTATAAAATCATCTATTTTATCCGTTTTAGAATTGACAAATAAAGATGTTAAAAAATAATAATTAAGGTGATTGCCTACCTTGAAAATGTCGTTTTCCGTCTGCATAAAGTAATTTTTTTTATTTCAAAATCTTATAGTTTGAACATGTTTCTTTCCAAAGTAGTTTTTCTTTTTCCTTTACGCGAAATAGAAATAAAGTTATAGTGATTTTGAAAAAAACATCAATCCCTGCAAAAGGGGGCAGTAAGATAAAACTTTAAATGAGTTTTTCTCAAAATTATGTTTTCGAAAGAAACTCTTTACCAGATATCTTAAGAACCTAACCATATAAAGTTTTGAAATTTTGTGGGAATGTTTATTATACTAGTTTTCATTAAGTGGACCGTAAATTTTGTTGTAGGTTAAATAGTTTTTCATTTAGGGTAGTTTTTATAAAGAAAAAACTTTAAAAATATGAAAATTTTCATATTATTATGTATAATTGGCTCTAATTTTTTGATATTTTAATATTTCTCTTAGATTTTGGTTCATTTTGAAGAGCATCATAATATGTATGTTGTGTATAAAGACAATTATGATAATTGTATTAGAAATTTTTATACAGTGTTACCCGTTTTAGTAAAAATTTGGTAACATTTTCTTGAAAACAACAAATTTTTCTAAAAGTACAATATTTACTTAAAATTTTTTATGTATTTACATATTTTTCTTTATTTTTCTTCCTAAAAACCCTCAATATGTTTCAAAAATTTGTTTTTATAAAAAAATTGGGTTCGAAGGTAGGCAGTCACCTTAATTTTCAAGAAATTGTCTGATGCGATCTGTACATACACATTGATAGAATATAAGTTATTTTTAAGCTGAATGATTAAAATACAATCTTACGAAAACTTACTTATGTTGAATCAAAGTGTCAAATGCACAAATCACTTAAAACCCGCGTAAAGAAGTAAACAGAATTGACTATAAGTGCACCATACACACGTACGTGCACACGCACAAAATTGAAATAATTGTTTAAATCACAACTTAGACAATAATAAACACTTCCTTAAAATCGTATTTTAACTGAAAAATAATAATTTTTAAATTAAAGATAAATCTTTACAGTCAACATTGAAATAAAATAACACAATCCGTGTAAAGAATGAGAAATGTATCAACAAACATTGTTTAAAAGGATTATTTCTATGAATTTACAAATTGTGACGTTTCGTAAAACTCATTCGGGTACTGTGTCTTTTATTTCAGTTTATTTAAAAGATAAATTGCTCTTGTATATCTGATTTTTAAATGTGAATTAATTGAGTTTTGCATGGGTTCTCTTTTTGAATTCTTGCACTTACGATAGTAAATATTATTGTAATTATTGATAAAGAATATTAATTAATTTCCTTTTTTATTACAATTATGTGTTATCTGATTATTATTCTATGAAACAGACTTTTACATCTCTTTCTATTTCTATCTCTTGATATATATAGAGAGAGAGAGAAAGAGAGAAGTGAAAAAAGAGAAAGAGAGACAGAAGAAGAGTAAGAGAGAGAGAGAGAGAAAAAGGAGATAGAGAGAATGAGATAGGGAGAGAGGTAAACAAAAAAAGAAAAAGAGAAAGAAAGGGCAGAAAGAGAGAGGGAGGGAGAGGGATAAGCAAAAAAAGAAAAAGGGAAAGAAAGGAACAGAAAGAGAAACAAAAAGAAAAAGAAAAAGAGAAAAAAAGAGACAGAAAGAGAGAAAAGGAGAGATAGATAGAAAGAAAGAAAAGAGGGACAGAAAGAGAGAAAAGGATAGACAGATAGAAAGAAACAGAGAAAAAAGAAAAGAGAAAGAAAGAGAGATAGAAAGAAACAGATATAAAGAGAGAGACAGAGAAAGAAAGAAAGAAAAAGGAAATAGAGAGAATGTGAAAGAGAGAAAGAACGAAAGATAAAGAAAAAAATTAAAAAATCTAAAAAACAGAGAGAGAAAAAACGTAGAAAAAGAGAAAGAAAGAGAGAAAGAGAAAGGGACAGAATGAAAGAATAAGAGAAAGAGAGAGAGAGAAACAGAGAAAAAGAAATAGAGGAAAAAACAGGGAATAAGAAAGTGAGAAACAAAGAGAAAGAAACAGAGAGAAAGGAACAGAGAAAAAGAAAGAAAGAAACAAAGACAAGGAACAGAGAGAAAAGAACAGAGAAAAAGGAAGGGAGAGAGAAAAAGAGAGAGAGATAAATAGAAATATTTTATTAGTTTCAAACCTTTGCACAATATTTTTTTAATCTAAAAACGCAGAAAAGCAATGTTTTCTTTTTTTAAAAAAAGAAACTCAATTATAGCTTAACTTTTTGATAAAGTATTGTTTAGCTTTACAAAACATCCTTACTTACATCCTTTTTTTTAGTTGGGTTTTAAATTCCCAAGAGAAAACGTCAAAAAGAGTCATTATTTAAAAATAAAAAAAGGATCAACCCGTAAAAAAATTTGAACAAGTGAAAAAAAAAGCAAAGTAATTTTATCAGAATTTCATTCTAGTGACTCATAAGCAGTTGCGGAGTGGTAGCTCGAGTCACTCTCTTCTCCAACAATAAAAGAAAATAATAATAATAAAAAAAAGTTCTATCATTGCATTTCGAACATTTACAGCTTACAAACGATTTCGGAAAAGTACGTTTTATTAATTCATTGCTCATATCGTTGAGCTTTCTGCTACTTCAAGTGTTTTGGGCATTTCCATGCTTCCGGTTTAGGGGCAGTTTTAAGCGTTCCGGGCGAACTTACTTCCTTCCACACTAGAGCTGTCACGTGACCTATTCCGGGCAGCGCCTAGTGCAAATACCCAGCAATAGGTGCTCGAGCTTTCGCAGCGAGTGGTTTGTCCGAAATTTTTCTCCGAAGAAAAATCTTTCATTCGGTTCTTTTCGGAACTGTTCGCAAAGGAGTGATATGTGTCGCTGGAGAACCAGCAAAGGATGCCGAAAAGAAATGGATTCACAAAATATATGCTAAGTATGCAATTTTATCGTTTCTATTTTTAAGTCGAACGGGTGTGTGTTAGGGGGAGTTTCAGTAACTTGTTGAATGCGCGGTTGCAAGCATCTTTTTTTTCTCTTTAAAAATACTTAAAATTTTAAACTAAAATTCATATATTTTATTGTAGAAATATAAAAATGATTTTAAAGTTCTTTTTTCGACTTAATGAACTATGATGTATGCTCTAGAAATTAATATTCAGATGATGATTTTGTATAGTAAGTTTCGTTAGAAACTTAAAATTTTTTTTAGTGTTTTAGAAAATATAATTAGAAAATATAAGTGGTTATTATACCATAATCTATACAAAAGCATATTAAGGCGGTACTTTTTTTAATATAAACTTGCAAAAGTTTTATTTTTTTATTTTCTGTGGTTCACCGATTTTCTATCTTGCTTTTATAAAGGATATATCTTTCATTTCCAACTAAAATCATCATTGATATAAATTTTAGCAGAGAATAATGAGATTTCCTGTTATATATTAAGATTCAAATTTCTTTTAATTGCATTCCTGAAGAATTAAATTTCTATAAATTTCTGTTATACATTAAATAATTGATTTTAAAGTGTGCATTTTTCATGGTGTTTTATAAATTTATTTTAATGCAGCAATAAAGTAAATTATTATTATTATTCTTCAGATTTTAAATTAGTTTTGAGACTTTATCCTTAAGGTATCCGACTACGTTCGGAACCGTGATTTTGTAAAGGCATATAAATGGATAATATTTATGATGTTTAGTATTACTTAGATTACAAAATGTATATAAAATTGTTTTAAGAATATTATTACAATAAAAAATTATTTAAGTACAATATTTTGACAAAAAATGAACATAGAATGGCCCATTTTCAAAATATTCTTTTGTGAAAAATGCTTCTATTATAATAATATTTTGTCTGTATATAGCTCAGACCTATGTACAGAGGCTAAACTAGAATTTTTGAAATATATAACTTAGAAGTGGGTTTATCCATATTTTACGACAACAGAGGGGAGCAATTTTAAGAAAAAAACGCTGATAATTATTTCAATTGGTGGTAACTCTGAAAATAATGTGAATTTTTCAAAAATCCTAGCTCAGACTCACTGGGGAATTTACTTTATAAAAGCGAAATATTATTATTTTAGAAGCATTTTTTATAAAAGAAGAGCATTTTGAAAAAAGTTTATTCTTATTTTTTTGCCAAAATATTGTATTTAGCTAATTTTCTTTTGTCAAATTATCCTTAAAACATTTTTATACATGTATTCTAATCTAAGTGACACTAAATATCATGAAAATTATCCATTATGCGCTTTAATGAAATCACGGTTCCAAACGTAGTCGGATATCTTAATGTTATCAATACAACATTCATTTTGTTGATATCTCATATTAAATTTAAAAAGGGGTTAATTTATTTTTTCTGAAAAAATTCATTATGTTTTCTATTTTATTGGCTTTTATATAATTCATTGTGTCTTATGTAACACTAAATTTGTGTAATAGGAATTATGTATAAATTTTTATAGCCAATAATAAAATGACGAATGAAAGTCATTACAGAGTTTTCATTTCCAATAATTTTTTATTATATCTTATTATGCTATTATTATTATTATTTTGTTATAAATTCTCCTTATTTAATAATGCCTAACTAATAATTCTCAATGGAAAAGACTTCTGGAAGAGTTTTAAACATCAGTTTTGACTAGATATATAAAAAAAAAAAAATACGCAGATAGTAATTTTACTCATGTTTCTAATAGTTTAAAAATAAAAATAAAAAATTCTGATCTATCTTAAAAATTTTCTTTGAATAATCATATAACATAAAGGAAAAATATTTTGGTTATAAAGTATATGAAATATAATAATATAGGATATATTAAGTATATCCTATAATATGAATAGTTTTAAAATGATTTGTGAAACGATGAACTTCTAAATTGTTCAATAATATGTGTAAATCACGAATCTAATTCCCCATCTAAAAATATATTTATTACTTATATATATATCTGTGTGTGTGTGTATTTATAAAAATAACTTTAAAAAGCTTCTATATATTAAGTAAATAAGCATAAATGCCTTAAAAAATAAGAATTTAGAGCGCCATTAGGCTCCTAGAGACGTTGTTTAGTTCTCTGAATTTAGCGGATCAAGCGTTAATTCAAATGTTAGTTTGAAAATTATATATTAGAAATAATCAATATTTATCATATTATATTTGCATTAAAAATTCAGTATCCGAAGAATGTTAAGAAGTCAGTATTTGAATTTTTGAGGAATATCTATATTTGTTTAAAAAAATAATAAATGAAAATATATTTCAAATACAAAAATAGTTACTAAAAATATCCAATTTTTCCCCCTTTTTATAGTAAACATACGACAAAAACAAGAGAAAGAAGCATGAAGTGTTCTTATTAGGTCTCCATACTGTTTCATTAAAATTATAGCTAGAAATGTATATTTCTTAGACAATTGTGTTATTTTTTTACTTATAGAAATAAGATGCTAATAAGATGATAAATAAAAACGAAGCTTTTTAGTGATTCATATTTTAAAATTCAGAAATGTAATGTTTGACTCTTTTCTTATCTTTGTAAATACGTGCTCACACATGAATTCACTTGAGACCCAGAAAACTTTCTAAAAGCTTTCAAGATCACGTGCAAACAGCTTACGAATGAATAAGATATTGGAGATAGTCAATGGATAATTTTGTGTTTAGAGTTAACTTTTGTGAATTTCTTGCTATTCATAACCGAGTCTACAATTCCATGCAAAAGTACACTGTTTGAGCACATAACTACTTTTTTTGGGGGGGGGGATTGAGGAACATATTGTTTGTATTAAAAAAGCCTGAAGGACTGAGATTTTGAAAATCCATATAAAGGATGAATTATTTTGGGATATTTGCAAATCTTTTTAATAAAAGGCACACACACACACACACACACATATATAATATACAAATACATAAAAAAGACTTTTATTACAATGATTTTTGATTCTTTTTAAAAGACCTAGTTACTACTGATAAATTCGGAGTAATTATATACTGGATAAACTCATTTGTATCATATTAAGCTTTTTATAAAGTCATTTTGTCAATCTTAAAAATGCAAAACTTATTAATAATTTTTTACTTTATATTATATTTTTAATTCATGTACTCCGAAACTATACAAAAATGTATATACCCAATATTTAAAAAAAGTTCAGTTATTTTCTTCAAATAATGGAACTTTTTTTTTCTCCTCTTAGAATAGGCACTTAAAAGGTTCAGCCTTTCCTTTGGTAAATAAACATATAATTTGAAATTTAAAACATTTACAATTTATAATCTACCTAGACTCACTTACAATACAAATTTAGTTTGGGAAAGTTAAGATGTTAAATATTTCAATAAAATAATTAAGGCATAGCCGATTTTAAAATCGAAGTTTTAGTCTTTAGTTTCTGTAGCAGGAAACTGTATAAAATTACGTAGCTCGGTCTTGGAATTTATTTTTTGTGTTGTGGAAAAATTTTAGGCGTAAGTGATGTTATATTTTGCTTTCAATTCATCACTATTTTCTTGTGCTAATGTTTATGCAGAAATCTTCTGCTGTAAGAGAAAGGTTGAGCTTAACCCTACTTCACTACCCTAAGTCAGTGATATCTTAAGGAAACATAATAGTTTTCCTTTTCGGTACATTGGTATTTTCTTATTCTCATGTTCTTGGCTCACTATTGCAAAATTAAGCTTCTAACTTGCAGGTTATTTAATACATACCATCATTCTTTTGATGATATATGTATGTATATGTATATATATATATACATAAATTATTTTTTATTCTAACAGGTTGCCATTTTAATAAATTTTTTAATTTTTATTAAATTCAGGAAGATGGTGGTGCCAGTTCTATGTATAACGTACAATCAATGCAATTAAGTTTTATAGAGATGCTTTGTGTAGAAATTGGAAATGATTAAACCTAGCATCTAATCCAGTTCTTCTCAAACTTTCCATGTTTGCGACCCAATTTTCAATCATAATTTTCATTGCGCCCCCCTCCATGCAATAACAACGTATTGAATGTAATAAAAATGCACTTTGACGTTAAAGCTACAATACGATTTTAATCATAAACCGTACAAAAAATCAAGATAAGAATTAAATTTTGTATTTGACAAGCTTATGCGCGTATCATTAGTAATTAACAAACTTGCTCTTAATTTAGTATTGAGAGATTATTTATCAAATATACATTGTGCAGTACTGATACATTTATAAGTATGTTATATAAGTGTAAATGTGTATTTCATGTTTTATTATGCCCCAATATATATTTTGTTTTGCTTCCTTTCAGTAAATTTGTAATTCTTTAAATCCTCTATTTTTAATTTTTCGATATTCTCGTGCCCCCCACGTAAGGGTATCACGCTCCCTTGAGGGGGGAGCCCCACAGTTTGAGAAGCGCTGATCTAATCGATACCCAGAGAGTGATGAATCTACGATTAAGTCAAAAGCATCGTACAAAAGGCTTACAAATTGAGTCAAGAACGGAACTCATGTAGAACAATAAAAGATATTCGAAGTCGAATTTGATTCTTTAAACCTCTTTTGGTGTGGTGGGGAAATAAAAGCAGATATTTAAAAACCAGTAATTTGCTATGATTTTGAAAAATTCCAAAACCTATCAAATGTTATTCCATACTAATTGCTAAAAACAATAATTATAAATGATAACAAGCTACTCAAGAAAGTTTAAGTTTCAAACTGGTATGTGTTTTTGACAATCAGCAATCAAATAAAAAGAAATAAAATGTCTTCATAAAATTAAGGTTTTTTCTACAAGATATGAATTTTTATTTAAAGGATCAGTATTTTTGGACTGATTCGTTTTTCCTCACACTGGTATAGGTATTTTGTTTTGATGTATTACATTTGTTTATTCCTTAAGTACTTCACAAGGTGAACATCTTTCGATGGATGCTTTCATCCAGGCATGAAAACCAACATTTCCAATATCTCGTTATTTGTTCGCTTCACATAATTTCAAGATAAAAGTCCGATATCAAAGAACTGAAAGTTGCACCAATCTTTAGAGCATCGTTCATATTAAATTAGAGCCATGGATGCCAAAAGGAAGTCTCTCCTGGGATTTGCTATTTTTTGGTGAATGGTGAATTTGTATTCTTGAGATACATCGGAGTAATCTTTCTTTACCCGCTTCCCTTTATTCGTCTTTCCTTCTCTTTTAGCTTCCTTTCATATTTTTCTATTCTCAATTTGCATCTTTCCTTTTCATACAAACTTAAATAGAATAAAGGACAAAAAATGAGTTAAAAAAATAAGAGTCAACTTTCATAAAAGCTATTTTATAAGGAATTTTTGTGTCGTGCATTTGTTATCTTTAATTTTTTAAAATTAAGCTCTACAAAATTTGTTCTTGGAAAAAAAACTTAAAAATTATACTGTTGTAAAATTGCATACTTGTGTTTTTGCTACTCAGGTCAGCGTTTCTTTAACTGTGGGGCGCACTCCCCTAGGGGGCGTGATAAATATACGAGGGGGGCGCGAGCATATTGAAAAGTCGAAAACAAAAGAGAGATTTAACGAAATTATTAACTTATTGAAAGTAAACAAATAAAATACATTCTGACATAAAAAATTAAATACACATTTACACTGATATAATACATTTATAAATATATCAGCACTGCGCAATGTATTTTACAATTAACTGAACAATACTAAGTTAAGAACGGTTAATAATTACCAGCGACTCCATCGGCTTTTCATATATAAAATTATATACTTGTCTTGATAATTTGTACGGTTTATAATTAATTCCTTAAATACCGATTAAAAATTACGCGATTCGCTCCCTAATGCCACCGTTTTACACGTAGACTAGCGTATGTGGTGCATTGGGGGAGTAGAAAAGGAACAAATAAGCAAATCCTCTGAAATAAGTAAATCCTTATCACACACTGTCAAGGTCCTTTTATTGCATTACAAAGCCTTCTGAATAATTGTATAGATAACAGTGCACAGAAAAGATCGCATTTCGGGAAGACGTATATATACGTCCAGGACAATTAACTCTTTGGCTGAGCGAGACTTTTATATGCGTCGGTGGCACTTAAAAAGTCGTTTTGTAGCTTTAGTTTCAATAGTGTTATTGAATTCAATACATTGTTATTGTATGGGGGGAGGCGCGATGAAAATTATGATTGAAAAGTAGGTCGCAAGTATTGAAAGTTTGAAAAGCACTGATTTAAGTACTATGGCATTGATAAAGTTTGTCATCTCAAAAGACGTCTCCAATTCAAAAGTGTTACCAAATTCTGCCATCGTAATCATTGTTATTATCATTGTGTTTGAACGTGTTTAGGAACGTATAATCTGTTATTGGCTGTATATCATGGCATTGGGCGTTGTCTTTCGATTTAATGAAATTGGTCGACGGTATGAATTTTTTTTTCAATTATGAAAAGATATTGAGCTGTTTAAAAATGTATTTCGAAGTACTTGACAGAACTATTTTCAAATTTGCTCCTATCTCAGTGATCAATTTATTCTAGACTTTTTAAGTATTTCGAGGTGTGACACAAAAAAATAGATTGGTCTAATAAATCTTTGTACGTACAGAATCAGTTGTCCGTAACATAATCCCCTTCAAAGTAGTTTTCTTCAGCATTCACAACGTTCTGGATTCGGTGCAGCCATTTCTGGTAACAATGCTGGAACGAGGTTGTTGGAAGGCCCTTCATGATATTCTCCGTTTTTGCTTGAACCACTTCAACTGAGGTGAAATGGATTACCTTTCAGGAACATTCAACTATAGGAAAAAAAAAAAAAAAGTCGCATGAGGCCAAATCAGGTGAATAAGGAGAATGCCCTATCTCAGTAAACATTTTGGTGGTCAGAAACTGATGAACAAATAGGGCCGTGTGAGCGGGTGTATTGTCTTGGTGTAACAGACATTCATCACTTTCCAATTCTGAAATTTTTTCAGGAAGTCTTTTTGGTATTTAAATGTAGTAGTGTTAATTAACAGTTGTGATATGGTCGTTCTATGGTGACCATATCTTTGATTGTCAGCGTGAATTAGAGGTGTGGGATTCTCGAAATGATCAGAAATTTTAAATTCTGAATATGACTTTATTAAGAATATAACTTAAACCTCTAACAATTTAGATAAATTTATATCAGTGAGAATCTGTAATGAACCAAACACACAGCGATAGTCAAACCGAATCGCGTAATTTAGAGCACTTTATCTAAATATTTATATTATCCGCCTACTTTCAATTCTGATAATATTACAAGTCCTAATATCAAATAATAAGTCCTACCTTAATCCAAGCTAAGATTCAATCACTGTACTGAGACGTCTGGGCGCACGTGAAATGGTATGCACCTTGTAGTAATGGCTAGATATCCCGGTAACTTTACGATAGGCTGTTAATTCACGTTCGTATCTCTTCCAAACATAACTTTCCCTAAATTGCCATACTGCTTACTGTAACTTCTGTTCTTTTAAAAGCTATCTTATTTGCATTTATTATTCGCATTTCGCTTCTTGGATTTTGGTTAGAAAAGAGTTGCCATTAATCTTGGCCGTCAAAGAACCCAGAAGTTATGTTACAGAAAAGAGACGCGTGAGCCCGTCACACAGTCACCTTTGATGTGAGTGAGAACTCACTCATATCATGAATTTCGGCAATGCTTTAGTTTGTAATCGCTTATCTTGGGCGCCCAGCACGTTTATCATCTTCCACTCGATCAATTATCCTGAAAACAGCTTATGCCTTTCAAACACATGTGCACGAGACAAAGTTTCATCTCAATAGCCTCGGTTAATATTTGAAAGGTTTTCGTGGCTGATTTCTTAAGTTTCACAAGAAACTTACATTCGATATCTTCTTTTTCTTCAGCTGAATACGGTTGCTCGAGTTCACTCAATGTTGCAGCTCTCCCAACTAGTGTAATCGAGAAAAACGAAACTGGCCAATTGGACAGAAGAGGGACGTGAAATGATGTCATCAAAACAGTTGTTGTCAACTCCACTCTTTTTTCAAGCTACACGCTTAGTCTCTTTTTTTTTTTGTGCTACACATTGCACGTGGATGTTTAACTTGCGTATTATATTTTCTGGTAAAAATATATTTTTAACTTAAAGCTGTTTTCTAGAAATTAATGAATAATACTTCTTTATTTAAGAGGAAATTTTTTCAGTTGTAGAGGATGAATCGTACTAATCAACTTATTATCAACTTGAAAGTTTTTACCTTTTTATTAACACTAAAATAAATTAAATAGCAATCTATATCGCATTTCCTTTTCTTTTAAGAAAGTTACTGTTTATTTAAAGTAATATCTCTACAGATCAAGAACTTTGTATGTGTAACAGTTCATCATATATTCGTTTTTATTTAAATATTTAATGCAATATTCTTGTTAAAACTTGCATATATATATATATGTCAGGTTTGAAAAGTTTAGGTTCAAAATTAAGTAAGTAATAAATAAAAATAGAGCGAACTCTTTACCATCGCGTAAGGATTTATGGGTAAATAAACCTATTTAAAGGTGGAGCGAGCGCTGACAAAGAAGAACGCATACTCTAAAAGGCTTAGCTGGTGACTCCTGGTTGAATTGGTTGTTAATGTTCTACTCGGTTGCGCGCCAAAGGGCCGCCATGTTGGATTTTATGTGATTGAAGCGAAATAAAGAAGTTTTCATAAAGATGATGCCTTCCTCATTTTACCAGCAGGCCTGGAGCATGTCATATATATATCGCTCCAAAAACTTTAATAGAAGGTTTTTCCAAATTGATTTGAAGGATATTTTTTATGTGTATTGGATTGCACATTCATAAATTGGTAAAATCATGTAAAAAATTATGCACTGAAATAGGAATTTTAAATGTCTATCGCAAAGGAATCTTTAGAAACTAGTTTTCTACATTAAAAAAAAACATTAAATATAATTGAGTTTAAAGATAAAATATTTTTTTTTTCTTTTCGGAAATTTAATGGCGAATATATTCATGAAAGAGAGAAATTGTACCAACACATTCTGCAGATCAACAAAATTTTCCCTCTAGATTTATTTTTCCTAAAGTATTTCCATTTTTAAAGTTTGTTCATTATATTTCATTTTTCTTTACGAATTCTCAAGAACCCCCAAACCTCTCCAGTTGTGTTTTTCGAAATTTGTCCTTGTTACTTGAATTCCTTTCTAGGTATTTCATCCAACTTTTAATGAAACTTTTGAGAAAATAATCGAAAATTGGAAGAAAATACTTCTTTGAGAAATGATTTTAGAAAACCAATAATTTTTTCAACAAACACAACCTATAATATAGAACAACACAGGAAAAAAGTTTTGCTTATTGTTGATTTTTATAAAAACAAATTTAAATGCAACATCAGTGAGAGCAAAGTAAGGCGTTTAGTTCGGTGTAGTTTTTCAACTAACAACGCCAGTAGGACCAATAGAGGAAATAGGTTTAAGTATTTTTGTTCTTACAATTTTGAAGTTGGATGTACAGAAGATACATTATTACCTGAAGGGTACATTTTGTGATTGAATTCTCGTTTTTTAAACAAGTTATTAATTTTATTTATCAATTATAAAAAAAGGAAAAGACGTGAAAAGGGCAAGAAAAGATTTTTTTTTTATAATTTAAATTGTCCCATTTATTTACAGATTCATAAAGTTGACATTGTTTAAATGAATGTAAGTATAAGTGAATGAGAGTCTATCAATATCGTTCTATAAAGTAATACGAGAGGTATTGGCGACGGACCTCGTAATTTTGAACCTCGGTCAAGTGACAAGAATGACATCTTAGTTGGCACCACTCCTTCCCTGAACTTCCACACCACACCAACGGGAGGACTCTGAACTTCGATAGATTAAACGTTCTTATGTTCTTTTAATGCCTGGTCTTCAGTAGTACTAGACTCAAATGCATGATATGCCTGCCACGAGTTCATGAACATGGTTACCGTGGTCACTGTATAAGTACGAGAAATTTATTTAAAAATAATAATTAGTTAAATTTTTTTATTTAATTTGAGAGTTGTGTCCTCTTCTATCTATGTTTTTAAATTCAAATTTTTAGTAAAATTTTTGAAAACTCCCGAAATATGATGGAGATTACATTAAAAAAAAAACAATATTTTTCGCAACATTTCCAATAATTAAGTTTTATAATACAGTTTTCTGTTGAATAAAAATCTATTTCGCTAGCCAATTACTAAATTTTGGCTCGTAGATGTTGTATCAAATATTTTCCGATAAAAATAAATGTAATTTAATTTATAGTTTAATTAGTTAACTTTAAGAATGCGAAGTTAATTTTTCAAGAAATGTATTTCTTAAATCTTTTTAATTACTTTTTCTTTCCAAATTAGAAATTTAGTTCTTTACATATCATTTTGAATATTTTTTTTTGTTCGTTCTAAATCAAGTTCCTTTTAATAAATTGATTTTCAGTCCATCCTAGAATATTTTATCTGTCCATATAAGAGCTGTTGTTAGATTGAAAAACTATTCTATAAAATATATTTTACTGCCGTCTTGAAAATAGATAACATCATTCAAAAGAGTATTAAGTCTAATTTGAAAAAAACAATACATTTTTAAGATGTCTTTCATTTAATTCGAAGTCTTTCAAACGACCTAAATGATTTATTTATGCATATTACTCGAAGCAATTTGTTATTTTATGCGAATCTTAATTTTTTTTTCTTCAAGTGCATAAATATGCATTTTAATCTGATACGAAGGGAATACGACTTAAATGATATCCCCTGAGCTTCATTAAAACTTTTGTTTCTGCTTTATAATTTTTTTTCTTCTATAATGTTCTAAAATGGCGAAAACGCGGGAAAGAAACATTCACTGAATCAATACATGCATAATTCTGCATTTATTTAGTACTTTTTTTGCTATCTTTTTCTAATGATTAAATAAAAAAAACGTATACTAAGTAAAATAATAAATGCAAACCATTTCTAAAAGGTCGATAAATATTTTAAAGATAGTATTAAAGCTTCAGAAAGAAAAATATTAATTTCCGTGAAGCTTAATAATTTGTTTTCCTTTTTATACTGCAATTGTGCCTATAGATTAACAGGAAAAACACATAATAAAAAGAAATTTAAAATGAACATTAATTATTTTTTTAATGTTATGTGCAATAATTCTTATTATTAATTATTTTTAACACAGTGTTATGAATTATAAAGGAGACGTGGTACGATTTATAAGAAAAAAAATTCATTTAAGATTTGTCACAAATTTTTTGGTTGCCCCTTATGAATATGTATTTCGTAAAACAGTTTTTGTGCTTAAAATATCACAAAAAGCTAACAATTTAATTTTTTAAGGCAGAGTTTAAAAATTTATGAAGTAATGTTATAATGGTATTCCTCTTACAATAATTGATGTACGCACATGAAATTTGATTTACAAGTTCGTCGAACTATATATAAGAATATTTGATTAATGGTTTGTGGGATAACACATGAATGATATTCATAAAATACCTTTTATGTGAGTGCTCATTAAAAATTCTTGAAAAATTTATAAATTCTTAATTCAACTACTTTTAAAAAAATAATTATTGCTTCAATTAAAAAATGTTCATTAATTTTAGTTACATATATTAATAGCAATAGTTAAAAAAATTTAACATTCCGCACTGAACTAAACTAAAAAAGGCTTAGCATTTGAAATGAAGAAAAGCTAAGGATTTTTAATTCTGAGAAAAATCAAGCTAGAATTTTTATTTGCCATAGGAATGTTAACAAAAACGAACAAAAAAGCTATCGTAACTGAGTTTTTTAACTTGGAGCTTTCAAATTTTGTGAGATTACAGAAAAATATGTGCAGACTAATTTAGGCTAAGAACATTTTACTTGATTTTTCGGCCGATTTTTGTAAGCCGAATCTTTCTGTGTCCCCTTAAATACTGGTATACTTTTTTCTAATAAAATGTTTCATTCAAGAAAATTCATTATAGCTGAGTAATGTTCTTCGAACTTTGAAAAATAATCACGTCTCTGAAATATTTTCTGCAATGCGGATAATTTTATCTCTACTGCATTAAAAAACAAAAATTCTTTTCCACTGTACAAACTTTCATAAATAAACTGCAACTTGGCAAGCAAATCTTTAGGGGCAAAATGAAGTCAATCGTTCTACTTCTTCTGGACTTTTTATTCATTTTTGACATCACATTCTTAAGAAAGGGGCAAATATATACTTATATGTCTTTTGTGGATTGTGTTTTTTAGACAGCAAATAAACTTTATTTCGTGGAATACATTGTAATAAATTTGATTACGTCAAACTGAAAAACTTTATTTTTAGTTTAGCAATCTATTATGAATCGAATTCTTTCATTATAATAAATATTATTGCTTTAACTTTGATAAATTATTTAATATAATAAATTAATTTTTCTGGAGGGTTAATTATTTAAAATGAATGATTTACAGAGAAGGTTTTAAAATATTATTTCTGTTTTCAAATTCTTTTATAATTACTTCCTTGCGAACATTTTAATTAAGAATATTTTAATCAATATACTGGTTCTGGGCCTCTAGAAAAGTTCTTTACGAAAGCTATGATCGAACATGCTAATTAAATTATAAATTAACCTTCAATTATAATTCATAGTACATTTGTAATTTCTTAACTAATATAGTTATATATATTTATATTATTCATCATGTATACGAAATTTTGGTAAAGTTTTAGAATTTATATTTGCTCTTCTTAAATGTATCTTCTTGATACTAATTCCATTTATATGTTAGTCAT